>PVKE010009292.1:0-45211 GCA_004027555.1 Craseonycteris thonglongyai | reverse complement strand
ACCGAGGATCGAATCCCGGCTCCGGCCCAGGCAGGACCCACGTGCTGAACTGGGGAGTTCCCACAGTTCGGTTCTCTAACTGTCTCTGTCTCTGTCTCTCTCTCTATCTGTCAAAAAGTAAAATAGAAATAACTATGCACTGAAGACAAAAAGATAATTTCTCTCTATAAATGTGAAAAGATAAAAAAACAAAAAAAAACAAACAAAAAAAAAAAAGAATATATTAAAAAAAAAAAAAACCTATAGAACGTGGCATTAAAGGCTCAGTCACTATAAATTGAATCTCTTGTGCTCCTGACCCTCTTGTGCAGTTGACACTCAAAGGAACATCACCTCATCCAGAACAAGGAAAGCAATAGCTATTGTATTCGCTTGATTTGTTGTACCTTAAGAGCCATTATCATCAAGTGCCCTGGGAGGGTGGGTGTGTGTGTGTGTGTGTGTGTGTGTGTGTGTTTGAAAATGTGGATTTTTTAAATGTTGTTTATACCTATATCCTCATAGATGAAGATTTCTTGAGCAAAAACCACATTTGTTTTTGAGCTTACTGCAAATGTGTTTTCAGTTATAAACGTGACAAAGATAAACATGTCTAAATGTACCCACTGTTTAACAAAAGGCTTGTGGGATTGTATTCAGTTCTTTACTCAATTTCAACCCCTGTCATTTTTTGTGACAAAGAGTTCTCCTTAAAATAAGTTCAATTTCTTGACATTATCTCCTATCTCTTCAGTGTGGAGAAATCCTAACTACTCATTATCCCTAAAGTTATTCTAAATAATTCTTGTTTCAAAATCAGTCTTTCCAATTCCCTCAAACTGCGTTTCTGAGAAATCTGGGTGCTTGCTGTTTAAAAGGATTCTTAACAAGATATTCTCATCATATCCTACCCTATCTATTGCCAAGACAGACAGACCCTTACCTGCATGAGAAGTAGCCCCCACTGGTCATGAGACTTTGACAAGTCTCCTGTCCCCACACTTCACTACACTGTCCCATAAAGAAAGTATGGGGTGAAATGATACATAAAATGCTCCAAGGTGAGAAATAATGGCAAAATTCAGAGACTGTAAATCATTTGCTTCTCAGGCCTGTGCTTAGGACTTGAGTTCATTGTTCTGAAGCCAGGTTCTGCAGTCAAATAGTCTAGCTGCTATCTCTTACCAGCTGTGTGGCCCTGAACAAGTTTCTTAACATCTCTGTGCCTTGGTTTTTCATCCATAAAAGATAATATTTATATTTACATCATTGTGTTCTGGAAAGGCTATATAATGCATGTAAAGTAGAACCATGCCTGGCATAAATTAACATTTGTTATCTTTAACTCTCTTTGATCTCTTTTTCAAAAACAATGCACCATATGAAGAATGAAATTTTTTTTTTTTACTTTGAGAGCATTTGACTCAATGAACAGTTCCTTTTCACTCTGGTTTTCTTTCTACATCTCTGAGCACTTCTATATTCTGAACTCTCTCCTTCCTCCTACCTGTAAGGTATTAAGACTCCCCAAAAATCACAGCTGCCAAATTGGACTCTTCACTAGCTCGTCACTGCAAGACTTACGTGGGCTTTTGGCCCATTTCAGGACAAGTACCCCCCCTCCCCGGGTCCTCCCCCTTGTGGGTGTTCAGGACTCATCCACTTAACACCCCCACCTCATCCTTCGGGTTACCCGTAATCAACTGCAGTCCAAAAATATTAGATGAAACATTCAAGAAAAAAACAATAAGTACGTTTTAAATTGCCTGCTCTTCTGAGAAGCACGATGACCTGTCACTCCATCCCTCCTGGAACATGAATCGTCCTTCTGTCCAGTGTCTCCACCCTGCATGTGTTCCCCACCTATTAGTCACTTAGAAGCTGTCTTGGTTATGAGATCGACTGTCACAGTCTCATAGTGCCTGTGTTCAAGTCACTCTTATTTTACATAATAATGATCCCAGAGCACAATAGTAGTGAAGCTGGCAATTCAGATATGCCACAGAGAAGCCTTAAGTGAGTCCTGTAAGTAAAAAGGTGTGTGTGTATAGGAAAAAAAACATAGTATATGCGTGTATAGGGTTCCATACCATCTGTGGTTTCAAGCATCCACTGGGGGTTTTGGAACGTATCGTATCCCCGTGCATAAAGGGGGAAGACTGTATTGCAACCTTGTGTCTAGTACTGTACTGGCCTGAGAATACAGCTTCTAAAACCTGCTTCTGGGAACGCTGTGGTCAACGTCAGCAGAACATGAGCCCAGAGTTGTGCCTGGGGCTGTGAGAAATGTGTGAATATGTCAGCATGGGGTTGGGGGTATCACCACCACTAACTGACCTGCGCCCGTTGGCTCTCCCACAAACTGACTTGATACCCAGACTTCCCTTTTTACCCTCAGTGCGAGGCATGATTATTAACTCCCCCATAATTTCCTTACTCTCTTCCCCCTCACCCCATCTCTACAGTCATCATAACTCCTTTACTTTTATTATTTCTTCATATTTGAGTCTTTAAATGCCAATGAATATTGCCCCAGTAAACTTAAGCTTAATTTTATCTTAAACTGTTTTCTTCTAGAGGGGTGGGAAGGAAAAGACTATTTGTTTCATCATCACTAACATGTTATATGATATAAGGTTGAAATTATATATATGCAAAAAAAAGAAAGCCAATGACCTAGTCTTTCCAACAAATGGAGTCAGGAACTCTTCTGCTAATAGACTGAGGACAAAGCTTTAAGCCACAACACGATGAAGAGATTAAAAGCATCTCACATGTAAAGGTAAAACTTAAAGATTAAAACCTTCTAGAAGTATAAACTAGGACAAAATTCCCCAAAGGCAAATAACAAAGATAATTGGTTACTTTTGCTTTGTTACAGTGTTCAGGCTAATAATATAATTGGTGGCTCCTGGCATACCTCACATGAGTTTAGTACGATCTGAGAAGTCACAGTTTAAAGTACCGTAGATCTAAGGCCCTTGACTGAAGGAAGTGTATTACCAGGCTAGGATCCAGCTGCTTGCCTCCTCATGAATCAATAATTAAGGGACCAGTGTGGTGGAAAGAAAAGCAGGTTTCTTCCCAATGCCAGCATTTAGGGAAGACAGTGGACTCCCATCCCGAAGACTGCCTCCCGGCTTCTCAGGACAGACAGAACGTTTTATAAGCAGGCAGGTGGGGGGAAGAACAAAGAAAAGCAATGATTGGTTGTGAAGGTTCGGGAGCTTGACAGTTAAAAAATTGCCTCCTGGGTCCTCCCAGGGCTGCTGTAAATAATGTTATCTCAAATTCAGCAGTGTGGCCAGGTGTTCTATGCATCATCAGCAAAAATTGCTAGGTAGTTACAGCTATGGATCTCACTGTCCAGGGCCTGAGGATTGAGAAATTGTTCTTTCCACATTAGTGTTCCACTGATTAATTGAATTAACTATGTGTAGCCTTAAAAAGGGCAACAAAACAGAGTCATTAATTTAAACAGGGAGAGGACAAGAAACAAAGAAAATAGTTGAATAGCAGGCAGTTAAAAAAGCAAGCTAGGAGGTGAGACAAACTGTAAGCTAAGTCCAAGTCATTAATTTCCCAAGTTTCACCCTTACATAAGTATGCTTTGGAGGAAAGCATTCTCAAAATTAGCCTCAAATTTTTTCACTAATAGATTTCAAACAAACATGACTCCACAATCAAAACTTTAAAAATATGAAAGGACATAAATTATTAAACACGCACAGAAAATAACCTAAGGGGAAGCCGGGATGGCTCAGTGGGTTAAGCGCTCACTTTGCAGCGCCAGGGACCGAGGATCGAATCCCGGCCCCGGCCCTTGCGGACCCATATGCTGAACTGGGGAGTTCTCCAGTTCAGTTCTCTGTCTCTCTCTCTCTCTCTCTCTCTCTCTCTCTGTCAAAAACAATAAAAAAAGAAAAAAAAGAAAATAATCTAAGAGAACAAGGCTGGTGAAAAATTTTTAATATTACAGGATTATATATATAACGAGAATGATTACATGGCTGGATATTTTTCGAACAGCCCTTGTTTATTCATATAAAGCAAATGTGTATATGTTTAAAAACTTGAAAGGTAATCAAAATATCATAAAGGGCAAAAGAATATAAAAAATACTCAGGCAGATTTAAAACTAAAAGAAACATATGTACTATTACTTATATTAAACCATGCATTAGGCCATAAGATAAGTTTAGAGCAAATTTCAAATTATTGGTATCATATACAGACCCTAATGTTTTTTGGTTTTTGGTTTTACTACAGTTCAATTAAGTTAGAAATAATAACAAAGACATCTATATTTGGAAAGTAGACATACATTTCTATCTAATTCATGGTAATAACAGAAATTAGAATATACAATATATATTGTTTTGGTATGCAACTTTAAATGCTAAAACTATAGAAATTCTAAATTCAGGAGAGTGATTATTCATCGGGACAAAGCAAGGACACAGGATTGGGGTAGAAAAACGAAAACATTATGGTAATGTTCTAGTTTCCATATTACTTGGTATGTTCATGGCCACAGGTGTGTTACCTTCTACAGTCTAATTATTCCTTGCTAAACTTCAAGAATTCCTTCCATAATTTAAAAATTTAAAAATAATATATCTTTCTTGTCTTCTTGTTTTCAAAGAAAAAAATGAAATCTTACCATTTGTGACAATACAGATGGACCTAGAGGGTATTAAGCTAAGTGAAGTAAGTCAGAGAAAGGGAAATACCATATGAAACTCACGTGTGGAATCTAGAGAATAAAATAAAGGAACAAATAGAAACAGACTCATAAATATGGAGGAAAAAACTGATGGTTATCAGATAGAGGAGGGTTGGGGGGGTAGGTGAAAAGGGGGAATGGATTAAGAAGTATAAATTGGTCATTAAAAAACAGTCACAGGGAAGCCGGGATGTCTCAGTGGGTTAAGCATTCACTTTGCAACCCCAGGGACTGAGGATCTAATCCCGGCCCCAGCCCGTGTGGACCCATATGCTGAACTGGGGAGTGCCCCCAGTTCAGTTCTCACTGGGGTGAGACCCCAGCCCAGTTCCTGCCCTGTGCAGCCCCGCCCACCTGTGGAATGAAACTATGTGGAGAAACCGATGATGTGCAACTATGGAGACGGTTCTGGGCCCTCCCCCTTCTCTCTGTCTCTGTCTCTGAATCTCTCTCTCTGTCAAAAAAAAAACAAAACAATAAAAATAAATCTTTAAAAAAAACAGTCACAGGTATGTGAAGTACAGCATAGGGACTATAGTCAGTAATAACTATGTATAGTGCCAGGTGGGTACTAGACATATTGTGGGATCACTTCATAAATTATATAAATGTCTAATTACTATGCTGTTCACCTGAAACTAATATAAAATAATATTGAAAGTCAATTGCAATTAAAAAATAAAAATAATAAAAATGGAAAACAATTTTGTAGTGAAACTTGATCAGATAAAAGAAAATTTATAAACAAGTGGAATTTCTCTTTCTAATAGGTAGGTTGCTTTCCTACCCTGAATTCTTTATCATCACTGCAAACGCCTCTCTTTACCACAGTAGAAATTGGATTGGGTTCCCCTTCACCCCCGCTCCATGATTACTACCAAAAAAAATACAAAAAACAATAAAACAAATGTGGCATCATCACTCTTGCCACACAAGAATTGTAATATATGTGACTCTCAGGGGACATATCTGATTCATGATGTGGAAATAAAAACAAATACTATGGTGTAGGAAGTTCAAAGAAACTCTTGGAAAACAGCTGTGAAGTGAACAATTTGTTAAGTTTTGACATATGTGTAAACCTGTGAAATAATCACAATCAAGGTAATGAATGTATCTGTCATCCCCCAAATTGTCTCATGTCCCATTTTAATTCGTCACTTCTACCCCTTCCCAGGCCCAGGCCACCACTGATCTTCCTGTCTGTTACTATTGATTAGTTTGCATTTTCTCAAATTTTATATGAATGGAATTATAGAGTAGTATATGCTTTTTTGTCTCCTTTTTCACTCAGCATTCTTTTAAGATTTATCTATTATTCATCTATAAATATACCGTATATCAATGGCTGGTTCTTTTTTACTGCTGAGTACTATTCCACTGTATGGATATACCACTATTTATACAAGGGCTGTCCAGAAAAAAATTCAGCCATTGTGAAAATAATCAGAATAGTTATATGGCTGTATACTTTCTAAACAGCCCTCACTGATCTATTCCATTGCTGGTAGACATTTGAGTCCATTGTTGATGGACATTTTAGTATTACAAATTTTATTTGGAATAGTTCCAAATGTACAAATAAAATTGTTATGAACATTTGTGTACAAGTTTTTGTAGGCTTTCATTTTCCTTAGGTAAATACTTTGGAGCAAAATGTCTGAATCAGACAGTAGGTATGTTTTGAATTCTGGGGGAGAATACCTAATTTTCCCCAAAGTAGTTGTACCATTTCACATGGGCATCCGCAGTATTTAATAGTTCCCTTTCCATCACATTCTCACCAGTAGTTGGTATGGTTAATCTTTTCCTTTTTTCTTTTTTCTTTTTTTTTTAAAAGAAGAAGTAGGGGAAGCCGGGATGGCTCAGTAGGTTAAGCGCTCACTTTGCAGCTCCGGGGACCAAGGATCGAATCCCGGCCCCGGCCCGTGCGGACTCATATGCTGAACTGGGGAGTTCCCCCAGTTCAGTTCTCTCTCTGTCTCTGTATCTCTCTCTCTCTGTCAAAAAAAAAGAAGAAGAAGAAGAAAGTAGCTTTTAAAAAAACATTTTTAAAGATTTATTTTATTGTTTTGCAGAGAGAGAAGTTGAGACAGAGAGAGAAGGGGAAGTGCCCAGAGTAGTCTCCATAGTCGTACATCATCAGTTTTCGATAGATTCATTCCACACAGGTGGGTGCAGGGCTGCGTGGGGCTGTGCAGGGCAGGATGGGCCAGGGCCTCCCACATAGAAAGCATTCCCCAGACAGGAGTCAAACTCAGGGCCAAACTGGGAGCCGAACTGGGAGCCTTCCACATGAGAAGCTCACCCCAGCAGGAACTGAACTGGGGGCCTCCTACATGGTAAGCATGCCCCAGTTCAGCGTATGAGTCTACATGGCCGGAGGCCGAGATTCAATCCTCAGACCCCGCGGCTACAAGGCAAGGGTTCAACCCACTGAACCATACGGCATCCCCTGGTTAGTCTTCCTGAGTTTTAGCAATTCTAACAGATATTTCTCTCAGAACTAATGGTATTAAGCATCTTGTCATGTGGTTATTTTCCACCCATACAGCTTCATGGATGAAACATTCATTGAAGTCTCTTGCCCATTTTTAAATTGGATTGTTTGTTATCTTATTATTGTGTCGTATGAGTTCTTTATCTATTCTGGATACAAGTCCTTTATCAGGTCTATGAATTGCAAATGCTTTCTGTGGCCTGTCTTATTTTCTTGAATGTCTTTATAAAAGCAGAAGATCCTTAACTTTAATGAAGCCCAATTTAGCATTTTTTTTTTTTCATGAACTGTGCTTAGGTCATATATATCTTTGCCTAACCCAAGATCACCAGCATTTTCTTCTATATTTTCTTCTAGAAGTTTAGTCACTTTAGGTTTTACATTTAGTTTAGTTCTATAATGCATTTTGAGATAATTTTGTAGGTGATCTGAAATATGGATCAAAGTGGGGTTTCTTTTTGTGTGTGTATCCTTTTATTTTGCATATGGATGTTCAATGGCTTCAGCACCATTTGTTGAGTAAACCAGGCTGTCTCCATTGTATTTTAAAACTTTTCAGAAGTCAGTTGTCCATATGTGTGAACCTTTATTTTTAGACTCTATTCTGTTCCATTCATCTGTTTGTCTGTCTTTATACCAACACAACACTGTATTCATTATTTCAGCTTTATGATAAATCTTAAAAATGGGCAGTTCATGATATGGCAATAAGAAAAGACTATGATGGGGGAAGAGGAGGTAAAATTCATAAGTTAAGTTCTTGGGAAATAGCTGTTTTCTATTCCTCTCCCCAGTGTGTGTGTATGGGTGTGAGTTAGAAAACTGACTACTATCACTTTACTAAATAAACTATTTCTCCTAAAAAAATACCTTTCTACATACCTGCACTGCCTGGCCTTAATAGCTATTTCTTTGAAAACTGACAAAGTATAGAAATTGTGTCACCTTCATCACTTTAAATATAAATGTAGGGGCTGCCAGGATGACTCAGCCAGTTAAGCATTCACTTTGTAGCCCCAAGGTCTGAGGATCAAGTCCTGGTCCCAGTCCTGGTCCCAGTCACGGCCCCAGCCCATGCAAACCCATATGCTGAACTGGAGTGAGCTTCCTGGGGGGGGGGGTGGGGGGACGGGGCAGTTTGGGTCCCACCAGGGCAAGCTTTCATGTAGGAGGCCCCCAGTTCGGCCCCCGGTTGGGCCCCCAACTAAGGGGGGTGTTCCTTTCTGTATGGAATGAAACTATGTTGAAAAACTAATGACATACGACTATGGAGACTTCTCTGGGCCCTCCCGCTTCTTTCTCTGTCTCTATCTCTCTCTGTCTGTCTCTCCGTCAAAAACAATAAAAATAAATTTAAAAATTTAAAAATTTTTAAAGCATAAATGTAGCACCCCCTCACATACAAGATCTGCATTCATAGGGCCAAAGTTATATATTCTTATTTATGAATGTAATAATGCATGTTGTTATTTTCTAGATTAACTGTCCAATAGTAAGGAACTTTCTAAAATGTAGATAGGAATTGTTATTACCGTAGCTGTTTTCTAGGTGACTGTATGGCAAAACTGGAGGCCACTTGATTAGTTGCTCTAGCCATACAGTATTTGTTATCTTCCACAAGGGTGTTTGTTCCTTTCATTTGTTTGTTTGTTTGTTTGTTTTTTCCACAAGTATTTTACAGGGTTTTGTGAGCTTTCTCAATAAGATGAGTTTGATTGGTGACATATTCTTTTCTGTCCCTTAAAATTACTAAAATTCTTGCTTTTTTTTACTTACTTGGTTCTCCCATCCTCCACTACCTTTAACGACCTTGGGGACTTTGGGCCTCACGAACTTAAAGCCCCAGGAAGATTCTACATTCAGTGGCCTGAACCATAAAAGAAGTCTCTCATACCAGGTATCATTTTCTCATCAACCACTCAGTGAACAAAAGTTGGAAACCAATTAATAGTCAACCTCTCATTACAAAATGCTGGCATTCTAAAATGTATTGTATAGAGAAATCTATATGTCGCTTTGGTTTAGGTATAAAGTTATTTAGCTTCTACGTTTTCTAAGTGCATCTTAGAAAAATTTCACTACATCCCAAATAAATTCCTATTGAGAAGATACCCTAGTCTTTACCAGGAAAACAAAAAAACAACCATAGCCCTGCAACTGGAATGTGGGAAAACATCTCATGTTGGATGGCACTCCACTCCATTCTCAGGCATTAGCTTTGAGGTCAGCCTCCTCTGGCATCCTTCTCATCCACCCCGTTACATGGATAAACCCCAGGTCTAATAAGCAAGAGCTCTTCTGCTGATATTGCAAACATGCTTCTTTATGCTCTGTTCTCTGAGTTCACATGTGGTATGCAATATTATTTTTTAGCACAGGCCAAATTGTCATTTAACTCATTAATGAGAAAATAAGTAAGGAAGACCCAAAAGAAGTTGGTTTGAAAGACACTTAGAAACAGGTGTTTATATAATCAGTTGGGAAATGAATATCAATGTAAGATTGTCAAGAACTACTGATTCTGGGAAGGGTGTGACTAGATAAAAGATATAATAGATCTTACCTGGATAATTGGACAAATATGGATAAATTTAAGACACTATACTCTTTTAAAGCATCATAGAGGGGATTCCGGGATAGCTCAATAGATTGAGTGCTTGCCTCACAACTTCGAGGTCTGGGGATCTAATTCCAGCATTGGCCCATGCCAACCCATGTGCTGAACTCAGGCATATATGATAACCACCAGGATAGCAGTGAAGGTTCTTGCCTCCCATGCAGGAGGCCCCCAGTTCGGTTCTCACTCCATGCAGCCCCACATCCACCTGTGTGAAATGAAACTAGGTCACAACTAACGACATACAACTATGGAGACTGCTCTGGGGCCTCCCCCTTTCTCTCTCTCTCTCTCTTTCTCTCTCTCTCTCTTTCTCTCTCTCTCTCTCTCTCTCTCTCTCTCTCTCTCTCTCTCTCTTACTTTCTCTCAGAACAATAAAATAAATCTTAAAAAAAGGAAAAAACATTGTAAAGCTGTTAAAGCAATAAGGAGGAGGAAAACATTTGTCAGAGAAGACAGGACAACTAGAATACATGCTGATGATTGCCAGCCATTCTTTTCTGTGAAAACATTTACCAATTCTGCCTGCAAGCTGAGGGTTGAGCTTGGCCCTGGCAGAGGACCCTGTTGGGAAAAAGAGAAACCAGCAAACCTTTTAGTGGTTGTACGGGACTACTCTGGAAACTTAAAACCTGGAGGGATCTCAAACATATAACTAGTTTGCAAAACAGACGTTTACTGAGGCCTGACGAAACAGATAGCTGGGGAAGGAGGCTGAAAGTCTTTAAAAGCAAAGTAAAATCTCCTAAAGTCCTGAACTAATTACAAATCAAAACATCAGAAGGTAAGGGAGGGGGAAGTGGGGGAGGAGGGAGATTCAAATACATGGTAATGGAAGGAGAACTGACTCTGGGTGGTGAGCACACACTGCAAGATATAGACAAAGTAATATAGAGTTATATACCTGGAACCTATGTAATTGTTACCAAAAAATTTCATCCCAATAAATTGAATAAAAAACAAACAAACAAACAAACCATCCTGGAAGGAGAAAACCTGCCTCAAGCATATAACCTGTTTTTAATTCAAAACATTTTCCAGATTTTTAGTCTATATAGGTGAGCACTAGAGAAGAGGACTGTGGGTCTCTGGAGAGCATATCTACATTTGTCACAATTTTTTAGGACTAAGGAAATAGAGACTCACAACGCTCTTTCTCTATGAAAAGCCCAGAAAATCCTCCATCAGGACAAAGGGATAGAACAGGGACTAATGAGTCTTTCTAAAACTGCAAATCCTGGTTGGATTGAGTTTGCCAACACCTCATTTCATCTGCCTAACAGAAAAAAGGGAACTCCCTCTGAAGAATAGTAACATTGTCTGAAGCATCTATGGTCATCTTATGCACATTGTCTTACAAAATTAAAAACTTAGTGATGAGGCCATAAAAGATGATCAATAATCAAGAGGAAAAAAAGAAGACAATAGAATCAATTCACATATAATTAAGAAATTATGGATAGCAAATGGGGACTGTAAAGTAACTATGATTAATACATTCAAGAAAATGGATAAAAACATGAGCTAAATTAAAAAATAAAGAATATTAACAAAGAAGAGGAATCCATAAAAAGTCATTTAATAGCCAATCTAAAACTAAAAGCTATAATATTTTAAATTAAAATTCAACTGATGGGTTAAAAACCAATTAAACACTATAGAGCATAGGGTTAATGAATTGAGAGATAATTTAACAGAAAATATCTAAACTTAATGCATAGATAAGAAACAATAACTTTAAAAGAACATAAGAGACATGTGAGACATACTCAAAAAAATCTAACATGTATAATAAATCATAGAAAGAGAGGAGAAAAAGAGCAAATCAGAAGCAATGTTTGATGAAGTAATGGTCCAAACTTTTCCAAAACTGATGAACCATATCCCAAGCTCCAAGTTGATGGGAAAATAATATGTGATCTAATGGACTAGTTTGTTATTAAGTACCTCAAAAAAGAACCTTTGTAGAAATTTAGGTTTCTGTGGCCAATACACCTCACAGTAGGTGGTGGTGGTGGTGGTGGTTAAGGAAAGCAGGAGAGCATAGGTGATCAAAAATTTTTAGAAATATTTAGATAAAATAATAAAGCCTTTTAACAAAAACAGAAGAAAATCTTTATGACTTTGGAGTATGCAAAGACTTATTAAAAGAAACAGAAAATATTCTAACCATAAAAAGAAACTGGTCAATCACTCACAGTCTGTTCATCCAAAGACACCATTCAGAGAGTTAAAAGGCGATCCACAGAGCTAAAGAAGTTATTTGCAAAAGATCTATCAGACGAAGTATCCTTATCTAAAATGTATTAAAAACTCTTACAAGACAATCAGAAAAATACAAATGACTCAGTAGAAATATGAACAGAAAATTGAACAGATACTTAACAAAAAGAATATTTAAATAGCTAGTAAATGTTTTTTTAAGTTTTCAACTTCACTAGGCACCAGAAAGATACAAATAAAGCCAGAATGAGATACCAGGCCACACCTATTAGAATGATTTTAAAAAGAGAGAGAGAGAAAATACCAAATAAATGTTGGTAAAGATTTCAAGCAACCAGACTCTCCAACTGTTCCTACTGGGAGTTCATATGAGCAAAATCACTTTGAGAAACTGCATGGCAGGGTCTAGTACCCAGGAACATATGCATACCCGAAGGCCTGGTAAGACTTCTGGGTTATGACCAATAGAAAAGCATAGAAGGGTTTGCCAATACACAGAATATTCATAGCTGCTCTGTACATAGCCCAAAACTAGAAACAACCCAAAAGCCTATCCACAGCATGCTGGATAAATGAATCACAGCACAGCCACAAAACTTGATTTTGTGAAAACTTGTTGAGTCATCCATGATAAGTTCACTTTTCTGTAACATCAATGGCCTATGTTTAATTTAATCCAGCTTCATTTAAATAGACTTTCCAGGTCAGGGTTTTTACCTGGCTTTTCTCATTTGAGTCTCATATTACAGCTGTTAAATCTGTTTTCCTGACAAGGAAACTGAGAGTCAGAGTTTCAAGGAGGCCTTGGCCAAGGCCACAGAACTAAGTAGCAAAGACAGAACTAATATTAATATCTAACTAAAATACATATTGATTTTTCCATTTTTATAAAGCATAAGCCTACACTGCAATAGGTTCTAAATAACTGGTAACTATAGTTTTAGGTACTTGAGGAAAATGCTTACATGACTCATCAGCCATGTTCAGACCTATTGAAGCAGTCTGATACTTCCGTCAGACATTAGACCAGAATAGCCTGGGGTGGAAGAATAGCTCCTATCTGCTGGTGTCAAAGCTAGTTTAGAGGTTACTCTTGACTACTCAGACATGCCAGTAGTCTGGACTATTTTATTGGGAAAAAAATAAAAGGAACTCTTTTATTAAAAATAGGAACTGGGGGATGCTGGAATAGCTCAGCAGGTTGAGCTCTTGCCTTGCAACTGCCAGGTCTGGGTATCAAATCACAGCACTGCCTGTGTAAACTCATATGCTGAACGACGGCCCCCAACTCATAACCATCGGGATTGCAGTGAGGGTTCTTGCCTCCCATGTGGGAGGCTACCAGTTCAATTCCTGCCCCACACCACCCCCTATCCACCTGTGTGGAATGAAACTATGTCACAACTAAAGATGTACAACTATGGAGACTGCTCTGGGCCCTTTCCCTTTCTCTCTCTCTCTATCTCTCTCCCTCCCTCCGTCCCTTCCTGTACCTCCTCTAAAAAAAATAAAATAAATCTTAAAACAAACTGAAATAGGAACTGTTTTATTCTTTTAAATGAACTAGTAGGATTATACACAAGGAGATGATATTACTCAATGCAGTTATACCCCCAGAATTGGGGGGAACAAGCATCCACCTGGGGAAAAGTTGGCTACCCAAGAGGGGAAAAAAATCTTATGTATGTGTCCATGGAGTTGACCATTGTGTTGCTTTTCATCCCTCTTGTGTAGAACCAGATTTCTGTTTGGTATAATTTTCCTTTTGCCTGGAGGATTTTCTTTAACATTTAATGTGTTGTAGGGCTGCTGATAATGAATTCTTTCAGCTTTTGTATGTCTGAAAACAACTTTATTTCCCCTTCAGTTTTGAAAGATATCTTCTCTGGATAAAAAATTGTACATTGACAGTTTTTATTTCGTTTAGTGCTTTAAAGGTATAGGTCCAAAGTTTTCTACTTTGTATCATTTTTTGGTAAATCTGCTTTCATCCTTACCTTTATTCTTCTGCTTTCTGGCAGCTTTTAAAGTTTTCTCTTTATCACAGATTCTAAACAAGTTGGTTCATGGTGTAGTCTGTTTCATGTTTCTTGTACTAGGAATTTGCTGCATTTCTTGGATCTGTGGATTTATAGTTTGCATCATATTGGGAAAATTTAGAGCCATATTTCTTTTTTTTTTAATATATTTTTATTTATTTATTTATTTTATTTTTGACAGAGAGAGAGAGAGAGAGAGAGAGAGAGAGAGATACAGAGACAGAGACAGAGAGAGAACTGAACTGGGGGAGCTCCCAGTTCAGCATAGAGCCATATTTCTCCAAGTATTTTTCAATTGCTTCCCCTGCCTTCTTTCTCCTCCACACATGTCAAAGACTACAATTACATATGTATTTGGGTGCTTTAAGTTGTTCAACAATTCATCAATTCTCTGTTTATTTTAACCCATCATTTTCCTCCCTGTTTTATTTTGGATAGTCTATTGCTATGTCTTGAAGTTTACTAATATTTTCTTTAGCAATGCTGAATACACCATTTATCCCATCTAATGTTTTTTTTTAATGCCTGACCCAGTAATTTTCCTCTCACTAAATATAATTTGAATCTTAAAAAATATATATATTTCATGTCTTTACTCAATGTGTTTGATCTTTACTTTAGTATCTTGAACATATGGAATATAGTCACAATAACCGTTTTAATGCTCTTGTTTAGTAATTCTGTGATCTGTGTTATATATGGGTCAGTTTTCATTGATTTTGCTTCTCATTATGGATTATATTCTCCTGCTTCTTTGTATGGCTGGTAGTTTTTAATTGAATGGTAGACATTGTGAATTTTACATTGATGAGTTAGACACAAAACACCTCTATAAAACACTCTACCCAACAATAGCAAAATACACATTCCTCTCAACTGCATATAGAATACTCTCCAAGTGAGAATATATGTTAGGTCATAAAACAATACTCAATATATTTAAAGGGATTGAAGTCATTTCAAGTTTATCCTCTAACCACAATGAGATGAAATTAAAAATTAATAAGAGAAAGAAATTTAGGAAATTCACAAATGTGTGATTATTAAACACACTCCTAAATAACAAATGGATCAAAGGAGAAATGAGAAAATACTTTAAGATGAAGGAAAATGAAAACACAACATGCCAAACTTATGGAATATAGCTAAAGCAGTCAGTTCATAGAGGAAAATTTACAGATGTAAATGACTATATTTTAAAAGATCACAAAAACATTACCTATTTTTATACCCTAAGAAACTAGAAAAAGGAGAGAAAAAAAAGAATTGAATTAAACAATAGGTATAGAATTTGAATACTATTTCTCCAAACAATATATAAATGACCAACAAGCACATGAAAAAGTTCTCAACATTAGTCGTTAGAGAATGTAAATAAAAATATAATAAGATACCATCTCACATTCACTAGAGTGACTAAAATGAAAAACACAGGTAATAATAAATGTTTGGGGACGCCGGGATGGCTCAGTGGGTTAAGCGCTCACTTTGCAGCCCAAGGGACCGAGGATTGAATCCCAGCCCCGGCCCGTGTGGACCCATATGATGAACTGGGGAGTTCCCCCAGTTCAGTTCTCATCGGGGCAAGACCCCAGCCCAGTTCCTGCCTTGTGCAACCCTGTGTCCACCTGTGGAATAAAACTATGTGGAAAAACCAATGATGTGCAACTATGAAGACTGTTCTGGGCCCTCCCCCTTCTCTCTGTCTCTGTATCTCTCTCTTTCTCTCTCTCTCATCAAAAACAATAAAAATAAATCTTAAAAAAAATGTTGATGAGGATGTGAAGAAACTGGAACACTCATTTATTGCTGACAAGAATGTAAAATGGTACACTTTGTGAAATTGGCAGTTTTTCAAAGTGTTCAACATAGTTGTACTATGACTATAAGCTCTATACCCAACATAAGTACCAACATAAAAACATGTTCACCAATGTTTATAGCAACATTATTCATAATAGCTCAGAAGTAGGAACAAACTATGTGTCCATTAACTAATAAATAAACAAAATGTGTATAGCTACATAGTGAAATTTTATTTAGCCTTCAAAAATAATGAGGTACTATCAATATATAATGGATGGAATGTGAAATCATGATGCAATGTGAAAAAAGCCAATCATAACAGCCCACATATTATGAGATTCCACTTATGCAGAATGTCTAGAATAAGCAAATCCATAAAACAGGTTAGTGATTGCCGGGGAAAAGAGGAGTAGAGAGTGACTGCTAATGAGCATGAGCTTTCTTTTTGGGGTGATAAAAATGTTCTGAAATTAGATAGTGGTGATGGATATACTAAAACCCACTGGTTTGCACAAGGGAGAATTTTATAGAGTGCGAGTTACATCTCAGTAGAGCTTTATTAACAATAAAAATATATGAGAGTACCTATTTCTGAATGCAGAAGTTTTGAGAAATCTCGTAGAAATATGCTGAAACCAGTTGTGGTTGGGAGAGTTGGAGCCACACCCAATGGCCTATCTGGCACTCTCCCAAGAACCACAGATAAAATCTTCTAACTGCAACATTCCAGGCATCTATCAGTCTGGTTCTGCAATTGTTTCAGCCAATCCCCTACCGATAATGTTTTCATAACAAAATAAGAATGAGGATTGAGTTAGACTCATTGTACCCAGGGACAGGAAATAGCAGCTCTTTCCCCATTCTTGGCTCAGGAACACGCCTCGGCTGCCAGTGAGTAATCTAGTTTCCTGCTGAGGAAGAAAGCCAGAAATCTTTCCACCGCCAATTAGAAGCCCAGCATTAATTGGACGTAACTTGAGCTCATGTGAACATCACAGTGAGCACGCTGGATGTGGGTCAGGGTACTGCCACCTGGAGATGGTAAGGGACTCAGGTTGCTAGCAGGTTTGGGGTCACTAACCAGGGGCAGGACCAGGGGCTCCTCTCTCGCTTATCTCATTGTCCAGTCAGTTACTCATCATTATTAACAACCCATTTGTCAGCACAGAAAATGCAGTCCCATCTTTAAAGCAGCTAAAATGTGGGTCACAGAATGTTCCAGTTCAGTGTTTCTCAAACCTCAGCCTGCCTCCGTCTCATTGGAGGACAGATTGTTGGGCCCCATCTTCAGCACTTCTCAGTCAGTAGATGTGGGTCAGCCACCTCCTGGCCTTGCCATTCCCTCTTTTTTTCTTCTTTTCCTCCTTTTTCTTTTTTTTCTCCTGTCTTTCATTTCTTTTTGGTTTTCTGATCATCTTTGTCTTTCTTTCTTCATCCTGTACAGTGCTTTCATGACATTTTCATCTAATCCATGGATTTAAGTATTATTCCTAGAAAGTTTTTTTCGTGGTCCATTTTGCTAGAAAACACAAGAGAAGAAAGTATTCATTGCCTCTTTTCAAAAATGATTGTCTTGTTTGTTCTGAAGCCAAAGGCATGTGGTATATCTTGAGATGCCCTGGATCAAAGCACATTCTTTTCCTTTTCAGTTATCATTGATTTACTTCACAAAAACATTTTGGAACCAGAGTAGAGTAAAAGTCGATTTCTTAGAAATCATGCCATGATTATTTCACACACTCAGCCCAAGGCAAGTGATCACAGAGATGCTTGTGTTCCTGCTTTTTCCTACTAACTTGCTTCAACAAAACACAGAGTCCTATTGTTCCTGTGAGGTTGTATAATATTCATTGTCTTTCTCACTCTTTAAGTGCTTCATGTGTGCAGGCCGTCAACAGAGCTATCTTCAGAGAGATATTTAGTGCTGGGAGACTTTGAAGATAGTTGTTTGGTCAAAGCAAGTGAGAGCTAGTCATCTGTGCTATGAGACTCTCTGGATGCGTGCCCTAGAGATTGCTAGACTTTTTCTAACAACTAACCGTGTGATGGTGAACAACTTCCTCCCAGGAACTATTGTCAAGGTTGGAGTTTGGACCACTGCCAGTGTTGTGAGAGGGCAGGAATGCCAGAAGCGTCATGAGGCCCAGCAGGGGCCCCTGCCAGGAGAGTGCGCTGTGGAGCGCAGATGCGGGGTGGCACACAGCGGCTAAGCGGCCTCCGAGCACATCTAGTCCTGCTCTGGACTCCGAGTCCTGCCCCTGCATGAGGAGAGGCAGCTTCGTGCGCTGACTCACCCCCACACACTAGAGAACACCTCAACTGAGTGAGTGTTTGGAAAGAAAATGCAAAATAGATGTAACTTTCCTATCAGCTGCTGATTTGTAGCGATGGTGCCTAGAATGGAATGTTTTTTCCTAACATCCACAACTGCACACCTCAGGTAAACTGATGACTTGAGAATGTTATTTGGAGTCAGCTGTCAGTTTCTGCTTTATGGATTTTTCTCCTTCAATTTCTAGATCGTATCACATTAAAGGAACTTCACAGCCTCTGAGTTTGTTGCTATCTTTCCTAGTATGACAACCACACATACTGAGACTTAGAAGGATTGAAGCAAAGGCCCCAAACCCTATTGGCTTAGTTCATTTGGGAAAGACATAGGAAAATTACAAAAAATGGTTGGGGGCGGGTGGGGGGGGTCTTATCCCAGAATGTCTGGGTGACAGTTGGGCCCTCCCTGGTAGAGGACCCCAGAAGTTTGTGATGGGGAAAGAACTGCTTCACTAGACTGTCCATTCATTCCGTAGGTGACAAGAAGTTTGACACAAACCCAGAGAGTTACCGTATTTTCCAGCGTATAAGACGACTTTTGAAACAAAAAAAAAGTCAACCGAAAATCAGGGGTCGTCTTATACGCCCGATCATCTTATACGCTGGAAAATACAGTAAATTGCAGATCCTTGGTTGTTTCTGCAGGAGATCATCAACAAAGCAGAAGAGAAACCTAAGGCTTTCCACATCCTGCACAGAAATCCAGCTGGAAGATGAGATTGGAATCTGAGAACGGTCACGCTGGTGGTGGTACCACACCCTGGGGCCTCCACCACACTGGCAGTCAGCAACTTTCCAGACAGACACTGGGGGTGGCCAGGGTTTGAGATCTACCCTGGGCTGGTGTTGGGGGCAGAGGGGAGCAGCAAAGTACACAAACTCACACCGAGCCAGCACCTTGTGGGAGTGAGTGATACCAGAATTTCAAGACAAAGGGAGATACAGAGATGCAGAGAAGGGAACAGGGAGAGTAAATGATTATCAAGTTTGAAAGCAACGAACTCCGACTTTTCCTTCCCAGCACTTTTCAGGGAATATACTGGCAGCCTTTTCCCTGACGTTCGCTAGGAAGGAAAGGGATCCAAGTTAAACTGTTGAACAGTGAGTAATCATTTCTTAATACGTGGATTAAATCTTTCTTTTTCTAGCTAACTCTGACCTTAGAGTTCTGTGACTTCTGCAAACCAGTTGCATATAGTGTATTTGTTTGTGTATGTGTGCATGTGTGTTTTAATAGTGTTCTGGAATCAAGGACTCAGTAATTTTATATATACATTAGACAAAAAGCACTAAGTGAGATTCTAATCTCCTAGGAAAGAGGTACATTTGTTTTTTGTTTTCAAAGAGAGAGTGATCATCTGTGCATTTTTGCAACAATTTCTATCCCTAAACGGGCACGATTTTGAATATCCGCTGTCATTTTACACATCACTGCATTGCCCTCCACCAGCTCACAAGCTCCTAAGGGTAGGATCCCCGTATGAAGCCCCTCTTCATGCCTAACATGGCTCTAGCACAGAGCCACTGTCACGGCATGCCATCATATATGTTTGTTGGATGAATACATGTTTTCTTGTGCAAGCTGATTAATATAGAAGCTTTAGTTAAGAAAGCTTTTGTTTGGATTGGATAAAGTCAAAGAGTTGATAGTAGGTCAGCTGGGAGGGTCTTTAGAGGTCATCTCATCAAACTCCCTCCACCAACGACCTGTGCTGCTTGCACGTCCTGAGGCACAGAGAGGCCTGGGCAAGGTCATATGGCTGGTTAATGGCAGCCCAAAGTAATCAGGGTGACCACATACTTGGACAAGGTCCAAGTCAGAAAACAAGTGAAAAGTGTAGGAAGGATATATTTACTCATAGATATAATCATGTATACATATTCATATATATATATACACATGTGTGTGTGTGTGTGTGTGCACACACACATACATATATATATGGCAAATGACATTGTTTTCCTCACTGTAAAAATGATGCATTGAGGGGAAGCCGGGATGGCTCAGTGAGTTGGGCGCTCACTTTGCAGCCCCGCGGACCGAGGATCGAATCCTGGCCCTGGCCAGTGAGGACCCATGTGCTGAGCTGGGGAGTGCCCCCAGTTCAGTTCTTACTGGGATGAGACCCTGGCCCAGTTCCTGCCCTGTGCAGCCCCAAACCCACCTGTGGAATGAAACTATGTGAGAAAACCAATGATGTGCAACTATGGAGACTGTTCTGGGCCCTCCCCCTTCTCTCTGTCTCTGACTCTGTATCTCTCTCTCTGTCAAAAACAATACATAATTTTTTTTAATGATGCATTGAAAAAAAATTATAAACTATAGAAATGTTTAGTAATAAAAATAAAAATCACCATTTAGAGCAAGCCATCTTTTAAATGACAACACCATCCATTCCTTTATTGTTTTACTTTGTTGAATGCCATTGTGAAAACTATGGCAACCTTTCCACATAACAGAATGTCACGAAGAAAATTCAGCCTCCAGATGGGACATCGCAGCAGATTAAGGAGGCTGCAAAGGGCCCAGTGCCTCATACAACTTGGGCTGAGCATATGGGGTTTCTCTCTCTTCCTCTGTGACCCTGATGTGGGTTGTAAATCCTGACTGTGCCAGAACAGCCGTTTTTCCACCCTGAGGAAGAACAAAGTTCTAAAGAAAACAACAATTCAAAGTAAATGCCAAAGATAACAAGAACAACCAATGGAGCCACAGCCACTGGATTGAGCCTCATTTGAAGCCACATAGGCTAAATTACATAAACTAAGATATTTTTATTGCTTAAGCCAGGTTGAGTCCCTTTCTGATAATTGAAGCCAAAAACCTCATGAGATAACCACCACTGGGGAACTAGTTAAGTAAATTATGTCATGGCCATATGATAATATACCATGCCGTGGGGAAGCTGGGATGGCTCAGTGGGTTGGGCGCTCACTTTGCAGCCCCGGGGATGGGGGATCGAATCCCGGCCCCAGCCCGTGCGGAACCATATGCTGAACTGAGGAGTGCCCCCAGTTCAGTTCTCACTGGGTGAGACCCTGGCCCAGTTCCTGCCCTGTGCAGCCCCGCCCACCTGTGGACTGAAACTATGTGGAAAAACCAATGATGTGCAGCTGTTCTGGGCCCTCCCCCTTCTCTCTGTCTCTGACTCCGTATCTCTCTCTCTCTCTGTGTCAAAAGCAATAAATAAATCTTTAAAAAATAATAATAATAATAATAATATACCATGCCAGCGATGAAAAGCATTGGTAGCTGTCTGAGCTATGTCGTGCATAGACTGCCATTATGTGCTGTTAATAATGGAAATGCTAGGGAATTATATGCCTTGTATCATCCCCTTTAGTTATAATAGTAAACTGAGCTATAAGTAAAAATAAAAATTAGATTTATAGAAGAAAAGGAAGCTTCTATTACTACGTTTTACATCTCTGTTTTTTTAAATGTTTTAACAATGTGTGTTGCTTTTAATATATATGTATATGCATAAATATAGTTTCAGTTTTGGAGCTCTGAAGATTCTAGGTAACAGCATTTAAAAAGTTACTGTGTAACTATTTGGCATAGTCTCCAAATACCTTAGTTTAAGATCTTAGTAAGATCAATTTGCTTAACCTTATGCTTATTAGCTTTTGATCACTTTCTCCAGTTCCTTGTCTATCTCGAAATAGAATGTGTGTCTTGATCTTTAAAAATAATGAAAACAAATATGGGAAGCCGGGATAACTGAGTAAGTTACGCACTTGCTTTGCAACCCAGGGGACCAAGGATCAAATCCTGGCCCCGGCCTGTGTGCACCCATGCGCTGAACTGGGGTGTGCCCCCCATGTGGAAAGCCCCCAGTTATGTTCTTGACCCCCAGTTCAACCCTTGGCTCAAAGCACCAAAGGGGCGTGCCTCCCATGTGGGAGGCCCCCAGCCCAGTTCCTGCCCTGATCGGCCCCCATCGACCTGTGTTGACGAAACCATTTCAAGAACTGATGACATACAACTATGGAGACTGCTCTGGGCACTCCCCCTTCTCTCAGTCTCTCCCTCTCTCTCTCTCTCCCTCTCTCTCTATCTCTCTCAAAAATAATAAAATAAATCTTTTTTAAAAGAAAGTATAAAAATAAATAAAAACTACACAGAGTCTGATACAAAATAGCTAATCAATCGTAGTTGCTGTTATCCAGTTTTCTTAGTGTAAAGGGAATCCTTCCTGAAATTTATTTTTGCTTAGAGATCAATGAGCCTTCCTCTGACATTATATGTCTTTAAACATCCTAGAAGGAACAAAAATTCCCTGAGTCCAGCTGAGGGGCTGCAATGGACCTCCTGATCCTAGAAATGACAGGAGCACAAACACAGCTTCAAGGGAACCAGGAGGGGTCCTTTAAGAAGACCTTAAACTCATTGACCCAACCAGCTGAGATGGAGCCTTGGGAAAACCATCTGGTGGCTGTATTTATTTTCCAGATGATTAGTCAAGACAAATTCTCCTTAAACTGATGTCACCTCCCACTTCTAACATAAAGATACAAGTGACGAGCTGCCAGTGAGTGGAGTATTGGGCCGCATGCCCAGGGCACTCTGGGCATGCTTTCCTTCTCAGGGCACGTAGAAGGGAGAAACAAGGCCAGCCAAGCCCGCAGTCTCCCCAGCCCTTCTTTGGGGCCCCTCCTTCCCAACTCACAGCTCTGTTCCACGATGCAATGATGAATGTTACGCACACACGTTCTTCGATGCTTTTTAAGGACCTTCAGTGAAGTTTTCAGTTGTTGTCAATTATCATTGATTATCAAGCTAGCAATTTTTCTAAATGAAATACTGAACAAGGCTGGGCTTCAAAGCTCCTCCATCCAGATGTATAAATAGATATCTGTGCATGTGCACAGAATTTTTGAGTAATATTCATATGCACGTTATAAGTACACTACAGAGACTTAGAGAAAATATCAAACTCCTTGCAGGTTTTCACTCAAGGAGCCCAGATCCGATAGTATTATTTAAATTTTTTATAAAGCACGGATGAGACAAAACTCTGTGGTGTTCCTATCTGATGTACAAGGGGCACTTCCCAAATATTGTGGAATGATCAAGTGACTTTATTCTGGGATCTGAACCAAGTGACTTACATTTGTGGGGCCCCGGTTTTCTCTCTACCAATGAAAATAACCACACCTACTCTGTGGGATGGTGGTGCGGCTGCAGTGAAATGCTCTATGGAGAGAAGGCATGCTGTGAAGGCCATACACGAGGCGTGGAGGGGTGGCCGGCCTTGGCATCCAGCTGAGCCTATCAGATACCACCTGGTAACTTCAGGCAAACTTTCCAAGGAAATGCCCCACCTCCCTCCACTCTGATCTCCCCTGGAACGCAGGTCCTTCCCCACAGTCAGGCCGTCTTATCAGCGTCCCCACCCTGGCTCAGCCAGCTTTGTGCTTTGGTTCACACCAGGCTTCTCTGCAGTGAGTTTCCAGGCTTAGCCAGAATTGACACTCCCTTTTAAAAGCCCATCTCCAGTCTCATCTCTCCAAGAAGCCCTCGAAACCCCATCAGAGCTACTTCTCTTCCTGTCCTCACTGTGCCCACCACCCTCCCTCTATGGCAGCCGGCAACCTTCCCTGGGTGCCACCCTCTGGAGCGTGCAGGTACAGGATCGAATCAGCCCATGTGGCCACCATGAATGTTCCACTCATCCTAGAAGCCTTGACTTTTAAGTCTGCTCTTTGAGGAAAAGAGTTTCTACTTATTTTTGCTTTTATTGGTTGGAATTCAAGAAACCTATCTTATATGTCAAAAGCCCAAAGCCTAGAAGCATGGGGCAAAGGCCTTAGGCCAGAAACCTGAGGCCGCTTGCTCCAGGGAAGTGCCCATTTGAGCCAGCACAGAGCACAGAGAGTATTGGGGGAAAGTGAGCAGGTTTGGGCTGCAGTGAATGTGAGGCTGGGAGGGACCCACGCCAAAGAGGCATCAGTTTCTCCATTCCTGGGAAAACCTAATATTGAAGCCCTACCGCCAACATGGAGCCTATGGCTGGAGGGAAGGGGTGGGGGCTGCCAGGAAGCAGGCCTGGGGGTAGCCCCAGAGTTCCAGTAGCCCCAGCCAGATGCAGAGGGCCCTGAAAAGTCCCAGGGCCACTCTCACAAAGCACGTGCCTCATGAGACCAGAGACAAGGCAGGACACTTGCAATTAATTCGCACAATGCCCAGTGACCAGGTCAGCAGGTGTCACAGGCCTGCTCCCAGTGTGGGAGGAGAGGACAGAAGTGGCAGGTGCAGAGTCCTCACCTAGTTTATATCCCTGAATAAGCATGTGTAAGACTCACAGGGGGGAAGCCGGGATGGCTCAGTGGGTTAAGCGCTCACTTTGCAGAGCCGAGGACCGAGGATCGAATCCCGGCCCCGGCCCGTGCGGAACCATATGCTGAACTAGGAGCTCCCCCAGCTCAGTTCTCTCTCTGTCTCTGTATCTCTCTCTCTCTCTCTCTCTCTCTCTCTCTCTCTCTCTCTCTCTCTCTCTGTCAAAAATAAATAAATAAATAAAAATATATTTTTTAAAAAAAGACTCATAGGACCTGAGTTACCTTGAACTGGAAAAACTGAATTTTTCCACCATCAGCAGAAGTAGGGATTCATGAACTAAGTTAAGATTTAAGGTCGATTATAGAACAAAGAGAATTCCATTTGGGTGTAATGGTGGCTAGCTGTCTGCCTACTATCTACCAGCTACCCACATGGCCTAGGTGACCAGCCATTTCAAGTTTGCCCAGGACTGGTCCTGGTTTTTGTTTCCGTTTTTGTTTGTTTGTTTTAAGATTTATTTTATTGTTTTTGACAAAGACAGAGAAATACAGAGACAAAGAGAGACAGAAAAAAGTTGGGTGAGGGCCAGAGCAGTCTCCATAGCTGTACGTCATCAGATTTCAACATGGTTTTGTTTCACACAGGTGGGTGGGGGCCGCACAGGATAAGAAACGAGCTGGGGGCCTCTTGCATAGGAGTCACACCCCCTCAAGCCAGGGGTCAAACCAGGGAGGTGGGGGGTGGGGAAGAACCAAACTGGGGGCCTCTTGCATGGGAAGCACACCCCAGTTCAGCATGTAGGTCCACAAGGGCCAGGCTGGGATTCCGATCCTTGGTCCCTGGGGCTACAAAGTGAGCGCTTAACCTGGTGAGCCATCCTGACTTCCCTGTTCCAGGGTTTAACTCTGAAAGCTCCTTGGCCCAAGAACTTCTTCAGCCCCGGGCAAAGGGGACAGTTGGTCACCATACCTGGTACTAATGTAGCCTCTTCCCAGGATGTCCCAATCTGATTTTAAATGAGTGAGGGCAGGGACTGTGTTGATATTCAGACTGTGTTGATATGTGTTCAACCAGCAAATGTGAATACAGCTGTTTCTACATTGAAGTACGATGAGTTTCAAGTACCCTTAAACAATTGAAATACAGTGTGATAAAAGGAAATGTAAATTAGTGCAATGAAATAGCATTGCACAGGTACCAGCAAGCTAAAATGTAGTAGACTCAATAAAAATAAGTCTTTAAAAAAATAAAAAGGGGAAGCCGGGATGGTTCAGTGGGTCAAGCGCACACTTTGTAGCCCAGGGGACCAAGGATCGAATCCCGGCCCCAGCCCGTGCGGACCCATATGCTGAACTGGGGAGTGCCCCCAGTTTGGTTCTCACCAGGGTGAGACCGCTGCCCAGTTCCTGCCCTGTGCAGCCCTGCGCCCACCTGTGGAATGAAACTATGTGGAAAAACTGATGATGTGCAGCTGTGGAGACTGTTCTGGGCCCTCCCCCTTCTCTCTGTCTCTGTATCTCTCTCTCTCTCTCTCTCTCTCTCTGTCAAAAACATAAAAATAAAATTTTAAAATGTAGAAGGCTGACAGCATCAATGTTGACAGAGACGGCACACACAGCTGGTGAGAAGGTAAAATGGTGCAACCACTTTGGGGAAAATAAGCTGGCGTTTTCTTATAAAATTAAATATACACCCACCCTTTGACCTAACAATTCCAATTCTAGATATTTTCTCAAGAGAAATAAAAACATGTGTCCACAAATAAAAAGAAATGAAAATAAAAGAACCTGTACGTCACAGCAGCCTTAGTCATAACAGACCAAAACTGGGGAAAGCCTGGATGCAGGAAAACTGGTATAAACTAATTGTCACATATTTGCAAAATGGAATAGTGATCAGTAAAAAAAAGGAATCATTAGCAGTGCACACACATGAATAAATCACTAACTCCTTTATACTGAGAGGAAGCAGCAAGACACAGAAGAGTCCAGATGCTACGCTTTGCTTATATGACACTTCAGAAAAGACAAAGTTAGCATGTAATAATGGCCACCAGCCTGGTGGTTTCGTAGGGTGAGGTCAGGGATGTTGACCAGGCAGAGGCACACAGAACCTGTCGAGATGTTGGAAATATTCTCTATCTGGCCTGTGGTGGTTGTTAGCATGGGCTTATACATTTGTCAAAACTCATCAAACTGCATACTTGAAGTGGGTGCATTTTCTTGTTAATAAATTATACCTAAAGAAGTTGATTTTTAAAAATCAGGAACAGAAAATATAATACCATGCGATAGGCTCTGTAACAAACAGGCACACAAAGGGCCAAGGGGATGAAGGAAGCCTTCAGGTCTGGGCGGGGGCTGGGAAGTCAGAAGGAGCTGTGTCCGGTGGAAAGGAGGAGGAAGCACACCCTTGGCGCCCAGGATGAGAAAAAAAAAACACGAGTTGGGGCCTGCAGGGGCAGGGGAGGGTAGTGGTCACTGCAAGGCTGGTGAGAACTGCAAGGTACAGTCTTCAAAGAAAGGTCTCATATTCCCTGCAAGACACTGGGCTCCACCTCTGGGCCAGTGTTGCTCAATAAGGGTGTCCTGATTCATCCAGAGAGTGGTGGGGAGTGTGGCACAAGAGACGTGTTACTAATTAGGACTTGGCCGATGTGATCCGTGCAGTGTCCCTGTCCATCACTTGTAGACTGCTGTGTTTTCCTAAGGGAGGGAGGGGAGAAGGGGTGGAGGGGCCAGGAGCACCCAAGGGAGGGTGTGCCCGCTGAGTGGGACCTCCCCCATGCTGTCAGGGACCACTGCTGTTGATCATGGTTGGGTGCTTCAGCAGGACAATCTGGCTATAGAGTCAGGGGTGAAACTAGAAGAGGGGAGACCCGGGAGTGGCTGGGACAATGGACCCCAAGGTATAAGAGGGTCTGGGCTAAGGCAGTGCAGACACAGGCAAGAATACAAATTTAGCATACCGTACGTTTTAGAAGCAGATGCAACACACACTGTCAGACTGAGAGCACTGCTAGGAAGTTGGATAAACCACAAAGCGTTGACCTGGTGAGTGGCCAGACACTCAGGACAAGGTGGAGAGGAGGGCAGGCAGGCCAATGGAGAGTGAGGGGTCTTGCATCCATGACACTCCCAATAGTAGCTTGTGTTCAGGATCTTCTCTGTTCTTCGCCAAAGTCTCCACAAAACTCCTTGAGGCTCTCTGCAGGGCACATATGCACTCTATCAAGCTTTCTGGAAACATAGATACCCTCTTGCTAAGTACAGCCCTGTCCCTCCCCCATTACCTACTCCAGACTAGAAATGACAGCATCGGATCTAAGAGAGAAGTGCCCAAGGGCAAGAGCACCTCTCACCATCCTGTAATCACATCACCTACTCTCTCCACACACATTGTTGACCCTAGAGTATATGAATTATTCTATGAGGCATATACCTAGCCTAATGCCTCCTAAGAAATCTAACAAAAAGCCTGGCCCACAGTGACCAGCAATGGGTCTTATCAGTTAGAAACAAGCAACTCTGGAAGGGCACTGAACCCTAGGGCTCTTGCTTCAGGGTGTATGCAAATAAAACTTGGCATACTGGGACTTACGTCATCAGCTTCTCCCAGTGCACAGTTTCCTGGAAGTGAATTCAGAGTCCAAACAGTTCTATCACTATTTCTACATCATTATTAGCCAGACTTCCCGTAGAGATGTTAAAAACAAAATTCTGGGACACTGATCATGTGTGATGTTAATGGTGTATTGACAATAAAATCAAATTCTTTTTCTGAGAGCAAAAGAGAGGTAGGCAGCAAAAGGAAGACACAGTTCACAATCACAGTCTAAGAGGGGACTCGGGCTAACAAACTGCTCTGATTTGGGGAGTGGATCTGGCTGATGAATCTTGAGGTCAGATTGGGATTAGGGAGCTGCAACAGGGGGTTGTCCCCCCGGGCCCTGAAACTAAAGGCTGGCAGTGTGTGTGTGTGTGTCAGACTGGACAGTGCCGTGACTGACTCAGGATTTCCTCAGGCTTCTCAGAAAGAAGTGGCTGTTCACCCCTATGACTCAGCATTCCCTTCAGCCCTCAGCCTCTGGTCCTGAAGGAAGCTGTCACACTGAATGCCTTTTACCCGACTGTCCTCAGACAACTCTCCCCCACTCGGCCCCGTTAGAAGCCCCCTGATGCCCACTGAGCATGCTCACAGCCCCACACCAGCCATAGCCTGAGAGGAGGAAGAGTGGGCTGGAAATTGGGAAAAAAAGGGAACTTTAGACTTTCTGTGCTAACAGTTTTATCTGTTGAAAAATGATAACTGGGCTCATACAGTCAGGAAGAGGAGAGGAAATAACATTTCTGAGGTACTCAGTGTTTATTTACTTATCACACAATTCTTTTCTTTTTTAATGTGATTACCGGTTTCCTGGACCAAACAGCCTGTTTGAGGCCGGAGCCCCTCCAGGCAGTGGGAGTGACGGAATCAGGAGGTGGTTTGCAAGTGACAGGACCTCAGACCTAGATGGAGCTGCCACTTCCTGGGGACCTTGGGGCAATTATTCAGCCTTTCTGTGCCTCAGTTTCTTCATTGGTAAAAAAGGAATGATTAGGCTGACCAGCTGTACTATTTCAAACAGGACAAAAAAAACAACCGTCCTGTCCCATTTAAAATGGTACATCTGATCAGCCTACTAACACCTTGAATTTAGCCCAGTGAGACGAGGCTGACTATACATACCATTTGCAATGGAACAGTAGTACCATTGTTTTCTGTCATGTTTAATACCCATCCAGTCAGCCTAGGAATGAAGAATATTGATAACCTAAGACACAGGATTCCTGTAGAGACCATTGCTCATGCACCAATGAGCATCCACTATGTGCAGTGAACAAAACAGACACAGATTCCAGTCCTTGTGAAGAATGAATTGGAAAAACAAAGAAGGGCAGTCATTGGGGTAAGGCTAGGACCAGAGAGAGGTGAACAGATGCCCAGGGCCCAAACTTGAAGGGAGCATGCGCACTACTGGCACTTACAGTGCCCTGAGACTGTGCTCCCTGGACACCTGGGGCTAGGTGAGGGCACAGCTGCAAGGGTAGACCAGACAAGGGAACTGTTCAGAAAACTCCCATATAAATGTTAGCTGCTCTTAGGAGCAATAGCAGGGGAGGCCGGGATGGCTCAGTGGGTTGAGCGCTCATCTTGCAGCCCCAGGGTCCAAGGATCATATCCCAGCCCCAGCCCATGCAGACCCATATGCAAAACTGGGGCATGCTTTTCATGTGGGAGTCCCTGGCCTGGTCCTGCCCTGTGCAACCCCGAGCCCCTGACCCAGTTCTTGCCCTGTGCAGCCCCGTGCCCACCTGTGAAGTGAAACTATATTGAAAACTAATGACATACAACTATGGAGACTGCTCTGGGCCCTCCCCCTTCTCTCTATCTCTGTCTGTCTGTCTGTCTCTCTCTCTGTCAAAAACAATAAAGATAAATCTAAACACATAAGAGCAATAGCAAGAAGAGGCAGAAAATTTTCTAAAATGTAAAGATAAATTCTCAAAGTTTCAGCAGGTGGGTGCCATTTAGTGTTGGAGTGAGTAGCAGCGTTTGAGAAAGGCCAGGAGGCTGGGGGGAGCTATAGATTGCAACAAAGCAGAATGAAAGCATTGATGCTGCAGCAGCAGGAACAGCCCAGAGGGTTTAAATCAGTTGCTCTTGGCTGGGGCCCAGGATCTTATTTTAAAAGGCTCCTCGGGGACTTCTTTTTTTCTGTCAAGATGATGGAGTAGGTGAATGCTGTGCTTTACTCGTCCCACAACCACATCAAAATTACAACTAAACTACAGAACAACTATAATGGAGAAGCAATTGCCTGAAGCCTAGCTGAACCCAATGCCTATAACTAAGGATATACAGAAGAAGCCACCTGAGACTGGTGGGAGGGGCAGAAACACAGAACAGGCTGGTCCCACACCCACCTGTGACACTTAAAAATTGGAAGGGTTATCTCAGCTGTGGTGGTCTCCCCTGGAAGAGCAAGGGGACCCAGCCCCATACCAGGCTCCCCAGCCCAGGGTTCCAGTGCCAGAGAGAGAAGTCCTTAATAGCTTTCAGCTGAGATTGTGGCTGAGTGAAATAGGAGCAGTTGCAATCCCAGGTACTCCTCTTAAAGGGCCCACACACAGACTTACTGACTGAAGGACTCACTTGCTCTGGGCTCTAATACTGGGGCAGCAGCCTGAAAGGTTCCAAGGACACACAGGGAGAAACTAAGTTGTCCAGCTTCAGGGCTAAGTCTGGAGGGGCAGCTTTCTCCCAGACAGAAGTGCTGGCAGAAGCCAGGGTTCCTTTGTTGAGCCCTCCCTTTCCCAGCAGGCAGACACAGGTGGCCGTCATATCTGACTCTGCATCAACCTGGATAACTGTGTTTGTTCACCATAATTTCCTGACACCCCTTCTCCACCCAAGTTTCAGGCACACCCAAGCCACTTCTGGTGGCTTTTCCAGACAAACGATCTGTCTTGGTTCGTGAAGCAGACTTTTGTAAAATCGCTCAATGGCTCACAAAACGTGAATAAGTGGCATCTGGCTCTGGCATGTGCCATAACTCTGGCTGAGCAGCTGCAAGCCTAGCACTGGAGGCGGTGGCCTTGATTCGCAGCTTTGCCTCTCAAGGCACCTTCAAGCCAAGTGCAGGTAACAGCCATCTGCAGATTGCTTTGTGGCTAATGCCAGGTGGCCCCAGGCAGGGCACAGGCTGTGGCTGAACTTGGCTTACAGTGGGTCCCATCCCAGGAGGCCCCAAGAGTAGCATGCCCAGTGGCCAGCATTGGACAGAGCTGGAGCATCATTTGTCCTTCTCCAAAGATGACACAACCAAAGGGCACACTGGGAAGTCAGCAGAGCCCTGCTAAAACAAATCCTACTCCATAGGGTCAGCCCCTACACAACAGCTCTTCCACTGTAGTCAAGGCCAGTCCTCACAACCACTCAACCTGAGTGTCAATCCCTCCCATTGACATGTAATTAAGTCTCAACTACAACAGGAGGGCACACACAAACCACACCTGGAGCACCTGGCTCAGATGACCAGGGAGACTGTGCTACATGGCCTCATAGGACAACTACTACATAAAACCACTCTACTAAGACCTGGAGACATAGTAGCCCTACCTAATACATAGAAACAAACACAGGTAGGCAGCCAAAATGGGGAGACAAAGAAATATATCCCAAATAAAAGAAAAAAACAAAGCTCCAGAAAAAGAACTAAAGAAAATGGAGACAAGCAATCTACCAGATGGAGAACTCAAAACACTATTAAATGGATGCTCAGTGATCTCAGGGAGGACTTCAACAATTAGGTAGGAAATATAAAAATGGAGATATAAAACATAAAAAAGAACTAGTCAGAAATGAAGAGTATAATAATTGAAATGAAGAACACATTACAGGAAATCAACAATAGATTAGATGAAGTAGAGGACTGAATCAGCAATTTGAAAGATAAGGTAGCAGAAAACACCCAGTCAGAACAGCAAAAAAGAATCCAAGAAAATTAATATAGTTTAAGGGGCCTCTGGGAAAACATTAACAGTACCAACACTCACATCATAGGGGTACCAGAAGAAGAGAGAGATCAAGGAATTGAAAACCTATTTGAAGAAATCATGATGAAAAACTTCCCCAACCCAGCAAAGGAAGTCCAGGGAGTGCAGAGACTCTCAAGAAAGATGAACCCAAAGGGGCCTGACCAAGACACATTATATTAAAATGCCAAAGTTAAAGACAAAGAAAGAATCTTAAAAGCAGCAAGAGAAAAAGTCCCCTACAAGGGAGCTCCCATAAGGCTGTCAGCTGATTTCTCAACAGAAACTTTGTAGGCCAGGAGGGATTGGCAGGAAATATTCAAAATGATGAAAAGCAAGAACCTACAACCAAGATTGCTGTACCTGGTAAAGCTATCATTTAGAATCAAAGGACAGATAAAGAGCTTTCCAGACAAGAAAAAGCTAAAGTTCAACACCACCAAAACAGTATTGAAAGAAATGTTAGAGAGACTTAAAAAAAAAAAAAGACCAAAATATAAACAATAAAATGGCTACACATCTATCAACAATTACTTTAAACGTAAATGGATTAAATACTCCAATCAAAAGATATGGGGTGGCTGAATGAGTAAGAAAACAAGACCTTCATATATGCTACCTGCTAGAGATTCACTGCAGATCTAAAGACACACAGAGACTGAAAGTAAAGGTATAGAAAAAGATATTTCAGAAAAATAAAAACAAAACAAAACAAAAATCTCAGTTAGCAATATTTATAGCACACAGAATCAACTTTAAAACAAAGGCTATAACAAGTGACAAAGAAAGACACAATAAACCCCCTTCTGGGTATTTATCCAAAGAAATCCAAAACTCTACTTCAAGGGGATATTTGTGTCCATGTGTTTATTGCAGCATTGTTTACAATAGCCAAGATATGAAGGCAACCTGGGTGTCCCAGAATGGATGAATGGGTAGAGTTGAGACAGACATATGTATATATGTATAATGGAATATTACCCATTAAAAAGTAATGAAATCTTACCATCTGCAACAACATGAATGGACCTAGAAGATATTGTGCTGAGTGTAGTAAATCAGACAGAGAAAAACAAATGTCATGTGATTTCATGTATAAGTTGAGCCAACAAAACAGAAACAGATTCATAGATACAGAAAACATTTTAATGATTGCCAGATGGGAGGGGATTTGGGGGAATGAAAATGGAAAGCGATTAAGAAGTACAAACTGGTTGTTACACAGTGGTCATTGGGTTGTCGGGTACAGCATAAGGAATATAGTCCATATCTTAATAACTATGCATGGTATCAGATGGGTACTAGATTTATCAGGGTGATAGATGGAAGGGGGTTGGGGGGCAGGGTAAAAATTGGCAGGGTAAAGGCATTAAGAAGTACAAATTGGTAGTCACAAAATAGTCATGGGGGTGTAAAGTACAGCATAGGGACTATAGCCACTAATACTAGTAATAACTGCATAGTGCCAGTGAGTACCAGGCTAGTCAGGGACATCCTGTCTTAAATTATGTAAATGTCTAACTACTAAGCTATACACCTGAAATTAATATATGAATAAAATAATATTGAATGTCAACTGTAACTAAAAAATTAAAAGGGGAGGAAAGGTGAAGGGGAATAGGGGTTCAAATTTCCAGGTATGAAGCAAATAAGTCATGGGGGTGTAACGAGCAGCTTAGGGAATACAGTCAGTACCACTGTGATAGCGTGGTACGGTGTCAGATGGTTGTTAAATTCATCACGGTGACCACATCTCTAAGTATATAAATGTTGAGTAATCATGGTGTACACCTCAAACTAATAGAATATTGGTGATTAGTTATATTTTAATAAAAATCTTTTTTATAAACGCTCCCCCAGGGGACTGGCACACAATTCAAGTTGAGACCTGCTACCCCAGTGGGGGATGATGTTTGAATCATAGCATTAATCACCTAGCATACTAAGTGCACATCACTGTGCCAAAGGCTTTCTAAGAATTGTCTCATTTCCCCCTCCTGTGCCTCTTACAGTAGTCCCCATTTCACAGATGAGGAAATGAAAGCTTTAAAATTGTGTGTCAATCTCAAAGCCAAACAGTTCATCAGCACCTTATGTTGCCCTCTGCAGAGTGCAGGCAAAAAAATAATTCATGTTTCTAACAGGCTGACTACATTATCAGGAACAGATTACATGGGTGTGGTGAGCTGAGCTTGAGAATACAGGGTACAGTATAATTTATCTTATGAAAATGAATGTGCAAAACATGTACAAGTGTCCAAAGTTAGCTGTTCAGAGCTATGACCTCTGATTCCTGGAAAATCCACTGAACAGCACATTCCTGACTGACGCCCAGTCAGTGTAAAGTGTCTTCTCCGTAAAGATGAGTCAGGGGCAGGCAAGAGGCAGGGGCCTTGTCAACAGTGATGCACCAGTAATTGAACTCAGCAGCACTTAAAAACAGTGGTCTCTTCCGTGAACTACAGGCTAAAGTTTAAAAGGAAACCTAAGTTTCCAGAAGGGAATTAGCCAAATCACAAAGGAACCACTAATCTGGGAAGTCACACAGGAAAGAAAGTGGTGGAAAGATAGGAATTTCTGGCCACAATGTCCTTATGTGAGACCATGATATTTAAAAAGAAGCATTACTCCAAAGTGAGCTCACAAAGAGGGATGGGCCACAGAGCGGCCCAGCAGTTCTGGAGTGAGGGTGGGTCTTGAAGAAACCAGAGTTGGAGGTCCACATGCTGTCAGCATGGCAAGGATTCCAGTCTGTCATTTATTCTCCTCCTGCCAAATTGTTGCTGCAAAGTGCAACTCTGCCACTTACCAGCTACGTGACCTTAGGCAAGTTACTAATCCTTTCTGAGCCTCAATAAATGGTACAGCTATACTGTTGTTTATTGTTATTCAAAGTGGCTGAGTCTTATAGGATGACATAATGCAAAGCGCATCGTCATACAGCACTGGAATGGACAAATGTTTCCTAAAAAATAGCAGATAATAAATATTTTAGACAGCTTGGGCCAAGAAGCAAATATATGAAGTCTGCCTGGGAAATGTCCAGCCATTGTCAATATAGTGAGAATGGTTACAGGAATGGATACTTTTGGACAGCCCTCGTATATTTGCCCTGGGTGGGGGGCACATTTTGAATCCAGTTGCACCTGCTGGAGACAGTTTCAGAAAGAAGAGCCACCTGCTGGAGGGGGAGGGTCTTGCAGGCCAGGTCAGCAGGATGGGGGAGGTGAAAGGGACCCGATCGCATAGGTGTCCATTTCTCTTGGCCCAGTCTTTCCTGAAATTACTGCATCTCCAACGTCCAGAATGGGGACCCAGTGTGTGCCAGGAGCAGAGAGGGGAAGAACCATGGAGGCGACGCCCCAGCTTGGGCTCACAGTGCTTGCCGACAACCGCTGGGCCCTACAAAAACATGGGGGGTCCTTGGCCTCTGGACCGAGTTTGCTAACCCCTGGGGTAGCAGGAAAGACCTCGTAGCCCCAGTATGAGTGGGGAGATGAACAGTGAGTGCCTCCTACCAGCATTCTCTGGGTCATAACCCATTCATGAGTTATGAAAACACTTCAGTGAATTACTATCAGCAGTTAAAAAAAAAGGAGGAAGAAGAAAAGAAACCGAGAAAATGGAATATATATATTCAGGTTTTCAATTGCATTCATATGTATATGGACCTGTGCTGTGGGCACAAAGTCAAATGCGTTCCTTACCAAGGACTGGGGCCTAAGCACATCTTTTGGCTTCTGTAAATCTCAAAAGACATTTTCTTATCTATTCATCTAGTGGTCATGGAGCACTCACTCTGAACATATGGGGATATGTTCTTTGAGGAAAGGAGTCAAAGCACAAACTTCAATTTACCCTGCAACCCACCATCTTAGCACGTGGGTAGAAAATGAAGGGAGAAAGGGAGTCTGCAGGCAGGTGAGACAAATGCATATTCCTGAAAGGACCCTGGAGTGGGGCAGGTCCCTGCTAGCACCCTCCCCCAGCCTGGCGTCTCGCACACTTATACAACCAGAACGCCTTACAGAGCCTCCAACCCAGTGGTTCTCAGACTATGTTCTGAGGAACCCTAGGGTTCCTTTATGTGCCTTGGAGATATCCAGAGGCAGAGGCTCTCATCTTCCCTCCCTGACTGCAACCAGAGGAACCCTGTGTTCATTTTCTTTTCTATATTTTGAGGTGACATGTAAATTTCCTCTAACCAAAGGACTCCAATTCTAGAATATGAAACAATCAAGAGGCACAAAAACTATCTCATTTTATTGAAATCATGTTCTACTTGGGAAAACCCTAAGTACCCAAGAAAAGACAGCAGCATGAAAGAAGGCAGGCCTTCAGATCATTGCGCCTACCTGTCTAGTGGTCCTTCTACCCTAGCGACATGCAGCCTGAGGAGAGTTCATCCCTGCTCTGGGCATGACTCCAGTGGCCACATCCCAAGCCAACCAGATGATGCTACAATACTGCACTCACACTCCAGGGAAAACAAGGAGAGAACAGCCATCATTTTTAATATTCATTGAAAGGTTGCCGCCACTTGCTCCCCCAGATCTATCTACCATGCTTCACCCAGTGATTAGCTGTGGGGTCTTCGACAAGTCTCTTCACATCTCTGGACTTTGGTTCCCTAAGTCCTCTCTGAGTCTCAGTTCTGAGTCTTCTCTGGAAAGAAAGAAGACTATTATTTAATGCCACCACTGTGACACATATTTGGGGGAGAAGTGACAGTTGCCAACTACAGTCAGTCTTGACAGCAGGACAGATTTCTTTGAGAAACCAACAGGATGGAGAAGGTAACTCAGGCACCTCGTCTTCTCACTCAGCTCAACGCTGCAGAGAACAGAAAAACCATATTTGGGACTGAAAGCCTTAATTTAGTTGTCCTGGTTATTGAAACAACTCTACTAGTTCTCTCTGATAGTCAAAGAGATCCAGAGATGTCACATGACTGTCCAAGGGGATGTAGAATTGGGATGAGGGAGGAAGAGAGACAGAAAGGATTGGCAAGGAGATGAGGGGAGAGGGAAAGAAGGAGGGGTGTGAAAGGGAAGGAGAGAGAGCTGGAAGTTTGAAATGTGAAGATGTCCATTATCACTTCTTAGCTGTGTCTGTGACAGGAACTTTACATACTTTATCTCATTTAATCCTCACAATAACTATGCAATATAGGCATAATAAACTCATTTTATCAAACAGAAAGGTGAGACCCAGAGAAGTTAAAAATATGATTCTGGTCACACAGCTAGCAACTGCCAGGTCTGGTCTTTGAACATAGTTGTTCTGATTCCCAAATCCTTGATCTTCCCACTTTCTCCTGATGTCTCAGGGACAAGGCTTAGACACATCCAGAATATTGTGCAGGGACAGGCCAGTGGTCACCTTCATCACTTCGAGTGAAAGGGGCCATGAGAAGAACAGACGTTCCCACTCAGATAGAATATCATTGCCTTTTTTAAGAAAATGGCCGACTGGGGTGCCTCTAATCTTCAGCATCTGTCATCAGAGATGCCCAAATCTTGACAAGTCTGGTATCCCTATAAAGCAACAATAAAGACAAGACTATATTATTCAGTTCCTACCTCTTTGCCCCAATTGGCTTAAAGACACTACTAGCTTCTTATCTTTTCACAAACTCTTTACAACAGTGAACTATTTCCTGAAAAGCTATCACATATTATTAATAAGGTTATTTATAAGTGATTCCACCATAGTGGGGAAAAAAGACAAGTTTGAAAGTCAGAAGTCCCTTTACCTCTTAACTTTTGGTTCTTCACTGGCAAAAAAAAATGAGATAACTGTCATAACTTCCACACAGGATCAGCGTGGGGTCAAATGAAGCCATGTGTCTAGATCTGATAAGTCCCTGTACGGTAGTTTAGTTTCATGCCTGCAGGAAGCCTGTTGTCCCATTAAACTGGGGGGAGGGGGCCTCCTTGTGTCTAACAGAGAGGCTGGAGATAGTCCCTCCCAAATTCTGTGGGCTTTCTCTCATTTGATCTTCACAGAAACCCTATGGGTGAGTACAACATACTGTCCCAGTTTTACAGGTGAGAAACAGAAAGTCTAGTGAAGTTAATTAAATGTGAGACAGACAAGATCCGTATCTTGCAATTATAGATAGAAGAGCCCAGGAGCAAGGGGTACACACTTCCTTGTCACCTCCCTAGGTCCCTGGTACCCACCTGGGCCCATGAACCACCCTGAGGGCCTGAAGCCCATCACTCAGCTATCATACATTCAACTCTAAGGAGGACAAACCCCTGAGGGAGGAGGGGCCGATAAAGAAAAGGCTCGATTCCTTTTCAGAAAACAACACAGACTCAGAATTTCTCTATATGGCATTGGTTTTGTCCTGGGGGTCCTTGTGCAGGAAGACATTAAGAATCTCCCACAGTGAGATGCTGGGGAGCCCCATACTGCTGGTGCTAGCCCACCTGTTCACAAACGTGTGCCATTCACGTGGGTACAAAGCCAAGGACCACCATCCCCCAACCTTCCAGTAGTATCTCTGTGACCCACAGGGGAAGGGAGGCCTTGTACTCACAAGTAAACAAATTTCAAAGGGATATTTACAGAGGAACACAGACCCTATGTATTTGTAACAAGGTCAAGGGACATTTGATAACAGGAGGAGAGACTGTTCAGAAGTACACAGGGGGCAGCGCATAGAAGATCAATAGAGTGATCAGGAAGACAGTTGAAGGGAGTAACACTAAGATCTTTTGGGATAGCTGATTCTTAGAATTTTAAAATGTGACATGATGTTCTATTGAGTACAGACAGCCTGGTTTCCTAAGCAATTCCCCAAATTCACCACTGAAGCTGTGTGCAAATGTGTATAAGGTTGTGAGCACCCAGAGAAGGAGTCTGGGTTCCTGCTGAGCCCCAACCAGCATGTGACATTGGCCACATGGCTCAGATGACAGACACTTCAGCTTCTCCACCTACAAACAGAGCACAGGCCTGCCTGCCTGCCTCTCAAAGTGAGACGACACAGGTGGAATCATTTCATTTCTCTCAGTAGTTAAGGTGTCATGTTGTTCATTTCCCCAATCATTTTTGTCCTGACCTTTAAGGCCAACCTCACAAAAAGAGGGATTTCACTCAATAGCGAATCACTGAGCTGACACCGTAGCCCTGAAAAAGTGATGACTCGTTTCAGTTCCCAAGGGGCTTTCCTACCTCGGAAGGCATCCTTCGTGAGTCCAGCCCTCGTTTTTGAACAGGAAAAAGAATCACTTACCACCACAGCCTCTGTATTGGACAAACTATTCACCAAAATAGCATGACATTGAGCATAAGGCAAATAACGCAAATGATCATCATGTGTCACTAGGATGCATTTGATTTTGACTGATGACAGATACTACAATGGCTTCGGGTTTTTGTTTTTGTTTTTCAAGAATAAATTCCAAACCTTTCACTCCAACTTAGTTTTCTACCTTTGGTTCTGGATGTAATAGTAGGTTGGGGGTGGGGGGGGAGCGGAGCTCAGAAAAGGGGAAATCCTAAAAGGGCAGAGGACCCAGACCCCCAGCTCCTGTAATCCCATGGACAGCTGGACTGCCTGAGTAATGACCAGCCAACATCTTACTCACAGTGCATGTGTCTGTGCCCATCTTTCATTGTCACACAACACCACACTCCCAGAAAGTCAGGCACATGTCAGAAAGCAAGCCCCAGATCATTTGCCGTATTTGTCCGTGTATAAAACAATACTTTTGTCTAAAATTGTTAGACCAAAAATTAGGGGTCATTTTACATGGGAATAGCACATGTATTGATTTCATAGTGTTGGGTTAGAAAATTAGGAGTCATCTTATACATGGGGGAGTCTTATACATGGAAAAATGCTGTACTTGCCTGACAGCCTTAAGAAATAAGCCCAAATAGTCTTCTCACTATTTTTAGAGATGAGGACACAGTAATATAAAGACGGAGGCACATGCACTGTAGGTTGGATGAGGACCTGCCACCCAGGCCTGATCAATCAGATGATACCAAGCTCGTGGCCATGGTGACTGCTTTAGAGAGGGGCACAGGACACAGCCCGACAAGTCAACCCCTTCCGTGAGCTCTTTCAGCCAGAAATACCAGAGAAGGTGATTTTTTGTAATGTGGGTTGCTGTGCAAATATAAGGTGGTACACCATGAGCTACCAGTGGCTAATAGCCCACCACATGAAAAGAACCCACTGGTCTAAAAGACACAAAGACAAGGCACCTTGATGACCCCTGGATCCAGCCATGCCTGAAGTTGTTATGTTCCTGGGTTTTACTGTACTGTTTTATGAACCAATAGATTCTCACCCTCTCTCTTATTCTCTCTCTACTTTGAAATGGATTGTCATTTGCAAATAAAAAAAATATTTACTAATACAAGTGCTTAGCTATAAGGAGTAAAATTCTGTATAAAAGGTGTATCTCCATGTTCAGCTCTGTATTTTGACCATGATTCAGAAGAAAGCCAAATGTAACCTAAATGAAAAACACAGAAATTAGAAATCTTGAAATATTACCTTTATAAGTATGTTGAGGACAAAAGCTGCCTGATCATTCAGTCTACATTTGAAGTTCACTTCCTGCTCAAATGTAGTCCAAACAGGGGCTTTCCATAGTGAGATGTATAATGAGTTTTGCTATTTTGAACACTATCCAAAGGAAACACTTCAAAAGACAGAATGTCAGTCGGCCCATTCAGCCTTTCGATTCCAGAAGGGAAAATATGGATGGCTGTGGAGCTATAAAAACACTTCCCAGAAACTAGTCAAATGCTTTCCGGAAACCGTACCGGCTGCTCTGCGCTCACTAAGATGTCTCGTTCGTAGAGAGCTTGTTCAAGCGCCACGCTCGTGTCTGGTCTGTGCCGCTGGGCCCGGCTTTCTCACACCTCAGTTCACTATGGATAAGGTGACCAGACGTCCCGCTTTTGGCAGGACAGTCCCGATTTTTAACAATTTGTCCCGCGTCCCGCGGCGTTTTAAAAAAGTCCCAATTTTTGGAAAGAATGCACGACAAGCTAGGGAACGGCGGGAGATAGACCAAATTTTTAATCAAGAACCCCCTCCCCACCGGTCAATGGTGTCCTGCTTTACCAATGTTAAAATCTGGTCACCTTAACTATGGAACGTGTTAGACATTGTCACAATCACAGGTTGAACCATGCTGTGAGGTGGGTGCTGTCCACCTCAGTCTATGACCTTGCAAGACATACATTCTGCTAGACTCTAGCAGCTAGAGAAACCCCAAGGGTGCAAATGTAACAGTTCTGTTCCCAACATCATCGAGCTATTCAGTGAAGGAGCTGGGACTAGAGACCCTAGGGTGTATGCCCAGCGCAATGGACTGTGGGTCTGTTGGAAATGGTGAAGGAAATCCATTTGGCAGGTGTTTTAGCCCTGAATCATTGTCACTGTCACCTTAATAGAGTCAAGGCCACGTGATCATCCTCCATGGTGAAGTGAGTTGTGGGTAATCGGAATGATGCTTGTCAAATGATGACAGTTCTCAGATTCTATTGTCCCATGGTTATAAGTCATGGAATGCTGGCACTACAAGGAAATTATGGGTCACTTAGGGACACTCTGATTTTACTGGAAGGGAAAACAGAGGCCCAGGTAGGGGAAAAGATGGCTCCAAGGTTACACAGGCACAGCCCAGTGACAGAGCTCAGACCCAAACCCACATCTCACTCACCATCCAGAGCATTTTGCCTCTTGAACTTTCTGTCTTCCCCACATGCTTGCCTGCAACCTGGTGCCCAGCCATGCCAGGCCATGCACACACAGTTACTCCTGCGGAGTATCAGGGGTGCAGACTCAAGGGGAGTGGAAAGGCCAGGGCTTTGCCTGACCCCGACCTCTCAAAACCCTGGAGATACTCTTTCAATTGTAAAACGCATTTCTTTGCCATTTCTCTTTTATTCTAAGACTTGGTTTTGGGGGGAAGCCAGGGTGGCTCAACAGGTTAAGTGCATGCTTTGCAGTCCCAGGGTCCAGGAATCGAGTCCTGACCTGGCCCGTTCAGACCCATATGCTAAACTGGGGCGAGCTTCCCATGTGGGAGGCCCCCAGTTCATCCCCCAGCTCGCAGGGGCATGTCTCCCATGTGGGAGGCCCCCAGCCCAGTTCCCATCATGTGTAGCCCCCGTCCACCTGTGTGAAACAAAATCATGTCGAAAACTGACCATGTACAACTATGGAGACTAGTCTGGGCCCTCCCCCTTCTCTCTTTCTCTCTCTCTGTCTGTGTCTCTGTCAAAACAGTAAAATAATTTATTTTTTTTTAAGAATTGGTTTTAATACTTTGTTTTTTTAATTTATTTTATTGTTTTTGAGAGAGGGTGAGAGAGAGAAGGGGGAGGACCCAGAACAGTCTCCATAGTTGCACATCATTAGTTGTGACCTGGTTTCATTCTACACAAGTGGATGTGGGGCCACGCAGGACAGGCACCAAACTGGGTACTTCCTGTGTGGGAGCAAGAACCTTCACAGTCAAGCCGTCCCGGAGGCTACCGGTTGTGCCACAGTTCAGCATATGGGTTTACACAGGCTGGGACCAGGAACTGAACCCCAGACCTTGCCCAGCAAGCACTCAACCACTGAGCTATCCCAGCATCCCTTGTTTTAATGTTTTTATAAACAATATTAAACATAAACTAGTACTTAAACTCTGTCCTTCTGTCCAGCCACAGACAAACCCAGCTCCAGCCAGGCTTTGAAGCATCACTCACGTTCATCTCTGTGACTGACTTTGAAGAGGTGGAGCCCTCTCCTCAATGTGCTGACTGCAATAAGCACCTGTAGAAATAGGTAACATGTGAGCTCTCAGTACGTAAGCCAGACTGACAGGTTTTCTGCTCTTGGCTGAATTCTGTCAAATGATTACAAGCTTATACTTGAGAGGGGCAAATACCGTATTTTCCGGCGTATAAGACGACCGGGCGTATAAGACGACCCCCTAATTTTACAGTTAAAACATAGGTTTAGGCCTATATTCGCTGTATAAGACTACCCCTCACTTCCGAGGCTGTAGTCTTATACAGCGAATATAGGCCTAAACCTATGTTTTAACTGTAAAATTAGGGGGTCGTCTTATACGCCCGGTCGTCTTATACGCTGGAAAATATGGTAAGAAGGGAAAGCAGGGATCACATAAGAAGTTTGGGTGCAAAGTTAGCTAGGTTACGATTAGAGGATCCAACTGGCAAAAAGAAATTCACCACTTAGGATAGAAGGGACGCGCTCTGCCAAATGGCTGTCCCTGTGGCGCACTCAGGAGAAAGAACAGATGTGTCTTCAATTGCTGTGGGTCAGGGCACTTGAGGTAGAGTCGGGGGAAGGGACAGTCCTAAAGCAGTTGGGGAACACATGTGAGACTGGTGCTCACGAGAGTACAGAAATCTTTCCTCACCTGCTCTCCAAAGTGTAGCATGAGAGTGGCTGAGCCCCAGAGTCAAGCTAGCTGCTTGTCTCCTAAAACACGGGTGTTAGTATCAGCTGTGTGGGATGGCTCAGAGGACTTGTTATAATAAGTAGTGTTTGCATGGGTCAGAGTAGGCAGCCAGAAGTGTTAGGTTCCTTTGTCCACATCAAAAAGTCCACCCGTGAGTGGCTGGGTAACCGAACGCCTTTTAGGTTTATATGAGGTTCTCAGATTTGAAATCCCAAAAGGCTGAACGAGAGGGTCCCAGTGATGGCTGCATGCTGTCAAGGACCTAACATATCTTCATTTCCAATTAACAAGCAGTGAAACCTTGTGGCTGACAGTGCTGTTGCTGCCCCTCACCATGGACCTACAGCAAACATGGAATTAAACATATTAACTAAATAGTTCATTTGTTTTCTCCTTCAGGTAATTAGAACATTTTCTAAATTGTTTCGGTGCTTGGCTTAAAGATGGCCTTGGGAGCTGGGTGGGAGAAGGCTACAAGATTCTTCTTCCATCGGCAGGAGGAGGAGCAAGGGGAGGGTTCAGGGGTTCCCACACCTTTATAAGGTCTGAACTGGGGAGGAAGGCAATGAATCCACACATGCAGCTAATGAATGCCTTGACACAGACACAGACACACACACTCACTAAACTATCCCCCCCAAGGAGAACACCACACAATTGAACTGTCAATTCCTACTAACTTCTAGAGCACACATCAAAGCAGATCCTAATAAACACCCAAGAGAGCAGGGGTTCCCAACCTTTCTATACCCTAGGGCGCATTCTAAAATATCGGTAGGGCGGCGGGCACCAGCTATTTCTAAGGATATTTATTATTGAACAAGAATAAAAAATAATAAACAAAAATAATTTTAAAATAATAAATTTATTGTACAAATTATATACACACAAAGAAACATATACCGTATTTTCCGGCGTATAAGACGACCGGGAGTATAAGACGACCCCCTAATTTTACAGTTAAAACATAGGTTTAAGCCTATATTCGCTGTATAAGACTACAGCCTCGGAAGTGGGGGGTAGTCTTATACAGCGAATATAGGCCTAAACCTATGTTTTAACTGTAAAATTAGGGGGTCGTCTTATACGCCCGGTCGTCTAATACACCAGAAAATACAGTATACAAAACGTAATACAAAGTAAATAAAAAACACACGTATAATAAAATCATTTAAAAAAACATAAAAGAAAACATAAAAAAAACCAATCTGTCAGTGTGATCTTTGGCATTGCATTTCATTGGCCAGTGCCTCATAATTAGGAGAGTATGACGACAACCCTGTTAGCAAACAATTATTAAGATGCTCATCGGAAAGTCGAGATCTATATCGTAATTTTATTAAGTTCATGTTTGAAAACAAAGATTCGCATAAATACGTTGACCCGAAAAACAATTTGATTTTTTTTTTAATTATTATATTTTACTGTTAAATTTAATGGGTGACATTGGTTGGTAACAATCAGACAGTTTCCCAATGGACAACTCCACATCACATCACCCATGCATCGCATTATGTGCCCAGCTCCCAGAATCAGGTCCCCCTCCAACCCGATATATCTGGTGCCCACACACCCCTTCCCACACAACTCTCCCTCCCCCCTCCACCCTCCTCCCTCCTCTCCAGGTAAACACCAAACCATTGAGTGTATCCATAATGCTGGTGCCCTCTC
>PVKE010009291.1:8412-45316 GCA_004027555.1 Craseonycteris thonglongyai | reverse complement strand
ATGTGGTTTTCCAGTTTTCCCAGCACCATTTACTAAAGAGGCTTTCTTTTCCCCACAGTATATTTTTTGATCCTTTATCAAAAATAATCTGTCCATAAATTTGTGGGTTTATTTCTGGGTTTTCAATTCTATTCCATTGGTCCATGTGCCTGTTTTTCTGCCAGTACCAAGCTGTTTTGATTACTGAGGCTATCTCCACATTTTAAGGAACTATCCCAGCTGCTTGTTTGGATTGGCTGGAAACATCTTTGTTCCCAGTGTCCTGAGTCACGGAAAGTAGCCACAGATCAACAAACTCAAAACTGCTGCTCCTTCCCCCTCTTCTACCCTCAGATCTATTATTGGGCACACTTTCTTGGTTCCTACTAATAAAAATTAGTCAGGCTTGATGGCTTTTTTAGTAAATCACTTCTTTCTTCCTAGCAGAGACAAATTTCCCTAATTTGGGCTGGGCTGAGACTTGTTCCTGCTTCTTGTTTTAAGTACAACAGTGGTCCTGAAATGTGGTCTCCAGAAAAGCAGCATTAATATCACATGGGAATTTGTTGGAGCACAAATTCTGAAGCCCCATCCTAGACCTACTGAATCAGAAATTCTGGGGGTTGTGACTCAAAAACGGGTAATTTAACAAGCAGTCCAGGTGATGCGGATCCGTATTAAAGTTTGAGAACCATTTATCTAGAAGCCATGAGCAGAAGTGGGGGCAGTTCTTGAGAAATGTAGACATCATTTTGTGGGTCAACTACCTTAAGTGAGGACTGTTCATGGTGTCCAGGCAAGGAGAAGCTTTTGCTACAGAGTTTTAGAGGATTTAGTGGTAAGATTCTTATGTGAATACATCTAGATGTTCTTATTCCAGATTTTAGGCCCTCTTCATCCCTTATCAGGACTATGAATTTAGCAGAGAGACTTGCCCAGGCATTATAAATATGGCTCTTACTGTTAACTGTTACTTTTCTAATAATATTCAAAGCCTGATTTTTAGCACAGTCTGCTTTTGGCTGCTAAAGCTGAGGGTCTCTTTAAATATTGCCACAATAAACACATGACTTTCACACTGTGTTCTGAGCTCATAGTTCTCTGATATGACCTTGTGATTATCTTCTTCACCACTTTGATGGAACACCACCACCCAAACATCTCCATCGGTCTTATTACCCCTTGCCTCTCAGAACCCAGAGATGTTACATAAACCAGTGCTCTTCTTCCACATGAATCTCATTCCAATTCACCAGAGGTAAGACTCTTATTATATTATTGCAGTACTATAGGAGTTATCTACCTTGCTGTTTTAGTTTGGATTTCTCTAGAAGAATATTCTAAAACAGGACTCAATTGCATGTAGATTTAGCACCTCCTATCTCATTGCCCAGAATTGTGGCACATGGCCTAATTGTATTGATGATTAGTCGAGTGAGTACTAAGTTCCCCTACCAATTACAATGGGAAGAAGCAAGAGAGGAGATGAAGAGAAGTGTATAGTAAGTCCACCAAACAACCATGTTTTCCCCAGAAAGTATGCAAGAAGTATTACACACAAACATGCACATGTAGGTTACCCTTGGGAATCCTTGCACTTCTGGCTACCTAGAAACTCTAATTCAAATGTATGCAAGAAACTCTCATTCAAATGAAAGAAATCTGAATAACTCACGCTTGTATAATTTCTAAGGTAAATAATACTCATTTACATTGTAATCTACCATGTTATATTCATATTCAGTTTGACAAATAAATGCTTTCTTTTCCCACAGAAATTAGAAGTAGACAATGGCAAGAGTAAGAAGTTATGTGATATTTCAGATAGTGGCAGATCCAGAGAAACTTCTTCTCAATCTGTTGGTTGTAGATATTCTGCTCCCCCACCCCACTCCTAAAGTCTGCTTCCAAGTGGATGGTATTTAATTAGTGTGACATTCACACCTGCTGCCCATGGGCTCTACTCTTCCCTTGGAGAGGAAAGAGCAACTTATCTGATAGTTGGGTTTGGCAACTTATCTGGTAGTTGAGAAAGTAGCCAAGAAGTTTATTCCTCTTATTTCCTATTTCTCTTGGGATCTAGCTGTATAGAGAAAGCACACATAAGTTTTATAGGAGCATGCTTCTCTTTGCGGGGATGCCTGTGGTAGTAAATTGTTCCCTATGATCGAATGAGTAGGACCAAGGAAAGCCTCTGGCCTGTAAAAAATATCTAAGTAATAAAAGTTGTGTTTTGATTTTTGCCTGCTTGATTCATCTTTGTTCTTCCTCTTAATTAATACAAAATATGGTTATAAAAAGAAAGGTATTATCTATTATTCCCATCCCAACATTGTCCTACATTCAAGTCATAGAAACAGTTTGAAATTTCCTGACAGACTTTTCCTTTCTGTATATAGTTACTTAGAAATGACAATGATTATAATGTTATGCAACTTCTTTTCATAAATAGTTACTCTTCCTCAAATCTCACATCTACAGTTAGATTTATTATTATATTATTATTTTACCAAATAAGGCATATATTTCCACAACTCTTCTAGAGCTGTGTGGCATACTTTGTGTCATTCTTCTATGATTTTACTTCAAAATATTATTCTTAACAGATAAAAGTTATTTTTTTTATTAGTTCATAACATTTACATTGTTAAATATTGTGACAGATTGCCTTTTCTTCAGGTGTTAAAATGGACTGTTCAATGACAAGGTAAGTTTGTTGATAAATCTGACATATAGATACTAGACTAGTCTGAGTTCACTTGAAACAGAGACTGAGACAAGCACTTCATAAGCTTCTAGTTTATTGGGTGGGGATGGAGAGGAATTCTGGTTAGAAGTTAGGAGATGGAGGCAGAGAAGGAGGAAAAGTCCATAAAGGACATCTCACTGAGTTGACTTCTGCTATGTGCAACAAGAGTTCAATCCTACTGGGATCCTCTGAGGAACAATGTAGGATGCACTCAGAATGGTCCCTCCAAGGGACGGGAGACCAGGTCAGGTCATTTGTCTAGTTCCTCTCCCCTTTAATTAGTGGAGAGTTGTACTTGGGATAATTAAAAACTCCCAACTTCTGGGCTGCCCCTTGTACAAGTAGAATGAGGAAAGGTGGAATAATACAGCAGGGACATGACTGGGAGTAGGGGGTGAGGGTGGGCAGGGAAACTTGCAACTGGCACAGGATCTGTCCACTGCAGCTGCAGTTGAAGCTGGGATGAACTGCAAAGATGTGGCAGCTTCTAAAAGTTTCTGCTTCAACTATTACTCAAAAATGTTCAGCGGAAAGCAACCATTTGCTAAATTCATTTCATTATTAAGTACCTTATCTGTGGACTAAACAGTTATTTAGTATGGCTAAACAATTATTTGCCTTTCCACAAATTTAATTTAAGTTGCAATGAGTGCTTCCAAATTCCAGAACAGTTAGATATAGCTATATCTTTATATATATATATATACCGGTATGTATGTGTGTGTGTGTGTGTATATATATATATATAAAATCTCCATTTATCCAGTCTAGACTTCCTTTGTCTTGTACTGTTTTTAAGTTAATAATATGTATTACTGGAATAATTATGTTTTGATATTAATACTTAAATAACATGGGGGAAGCTGGGATGGCTCAGTGGGTTAAGTGCTCGCTTTGTAGCCCTAGGGTCCAAGCATTGAGTCCCGGCCCTTGCCCCTGCCCATGTGGACCCATATGCTGAGGTGAGGTGTGCTTTCCATGTGGAAGGCCCCCAGTTCGGCCCCCTGACCCGGTTCCCACCCTGTACAGCCCCCACCCACCTGTGCAGAGCAAAACCATGTTGAAAATTGATGATGTACAGCTATGGAGACAGCTCTGGACCCTCTCCCTTCTCTCTGTCTCTCTCTCTCTCTCTCTCTCTCTCTCTCTGTCTCTGTCTGTCTGTCTGTCTCTCTCTCTCTCTCTCTGTCAAAAACAATAAAATAAATCTTTAAAATAATTCTTAAATAACATCAATTGACAATTAATTGGTCCTATTAAAAAATTTTCTCCTCTTTACTCTTGTATATGTGTATCTCTGGTACAAAAGTGATTTCAAGATGATGATCCTGTTGTGACTTACAAGTGTGAAATCAGGGCTTCCTAGGTCACAAAGCGCGTTCTCTCTTAAATGATGCTCTTGATAGGGAAAGAGGTCAGTTCCCAGGGAGGAAACTGAATGCAAAAGCTTAGGTTATTGAGTGGCGGATGCTGAGGAAACCTCTATTTTGTAAGCCAGCCAGAATATGAATAAAATAAGCAACTTAAGCTACAGAAATATTTTTTACAATTTATGGTCCAGATTCTCTAGATTTGGTTTCTTTCTGTGTATAATTTTTTTTGTTTGTTGTCTTCTGGCATTAAATAAAATCTTGTTGAAATGTTTAAAGTTTATTCTCTGTCATGCTCATGTGTATTACATAAAAGATTTGGTGTTCACAACTGGCCTTTAGTGTTAAAGGGACAATAACATATATAAGGTATCTTATGTCCTGGTGATGGTTTATGAGTAAGGGAATCTTTAAGAGGAATGTCCAGTCCACATTATGGAGACTTTCACTTCTTTGTCTTTTGTTCAAGGTAGTATAATAGTTTCCTATAGGTCTCACTGTGAATGGTTAAGGGTCTCCTTAACTATTGTTTCTCCTATAACAGTTGATTTAATTTATTTCTAAACCAAATAGATTTAAAACCATCTCTTACTTTGGAATAAAAAATATAAGGGTTAATTCTTCTCTGTAAATTGTTTTATTTTAGTGATCTATTCAACTCAAAGGTTGGTCTTATTAACATCTTTATAAATGATGTGAAACAGGAAGTGTTCACAATAAAATGCCCAAGTTTGCCAACGACTCTAAGCACTTCTGGTTAATGAAATGCCAAACTGATGAGGATAAACTGAAGGATGACCCCATGAAGCTGGGTTGGTGGACACAAAGTGACATATGAGCTTCAGAGAGGAAATGGATAAGATAATGAGCCAATACATTTAGGAAGAATTCCATTACAACTTAGGTACCGTTGTAGACCTTGCTATCAGTATAGTGATGAGTCTATTAAAAGCTGATAAAATTCTGACAATCACCAGGAAGGGGAGAAAAATAAAATAAAACTCAGTATCCCCATCTTACAGAAAATCATGGTGCAGATATGTCTCTTATTCATAGGTCTGGTCACTATATTCAAGAATATAATGAAAAAGAAAGCACTAAAGGGTAAGCCATCTGAAACAACCAAGAAGAATGTCAATGCTGCCATATAAATGTAGACTAAAATAATATAAACTACAATATAGAATGGCAAAGTTTGAGAAAAAACACAGACCAAACTTTCAAAATTCTTAAGGAACAATAGGCAACTCTCTTAAAAGAGAACACTCTTAAAAGTGAACACTAGGCAACTCTCTTAAAAGAGCCCAAAAAAGGTGGTGTGTGTGTGTGGGGGGGGGAGGGTGGAGAGGGCGGGGTGGTGGTGGTGGAGGGGGGGGTTCAATTGACAGATTCAGCGAAGAGCGGGATATATGAAACCAATTTCCTGGAGAGATTGGTTCTGATGAAAGTAGAATTTCCAAAAAGAATTTAATAAACTCTTTCCATCAGAACGGACTTGGGTGGTGAATACATAATCAATACATAAACCATGTATTATAGAATTGTGAACCCGGAACCTATGTAATTTTTACCAACCAATGTCACACCAATAAAATTAACAATAAAAAATAAAATAAAATAAATAAATATTACTGTAAGAAATTAATACTCTTGTGATACACAGTTAAACTGTTATTTAAGGTGCGGGGAGGGGAATGATGCATCTTTGTGTGGACCTGTTTGGGTCTATCTTGTTTGGAACATTCTGTGCTTCCCAGTCTTGCATGTCTATTTTCTTCAACAGGTTAGGAAAGTATTCAGTCATTATTTCTTCAAATAAATTCTCAATCCTTTGCTGCTTCTCTTCCCTTTCTGGTACTCCTGTGATGTGAATATTATTATGATTGATGTTGTCCCAGAAGAATTTTAAGCTATCTTCACTTTTCCACACTATCTTTACTTTTTTCTTTTTCTTGTTCTGATTGAGTGTTTTCTTCTATCTTTCTTCAAAATCACTGATTCGCACCTCTGCTTCATGGTCTGATGACTCCTTCAATTCTGTTCTTCATTCCAGTTATTGTAATCTTTATCTTTGCCTGATCTGTTTTTGTTGTTTTTTTCATGGTTTCTGTGTCCTTCTTTATACTTGCTATCTCTTTGTTGAAATTTGCACTAAGGTCCTTGGGCGTTTTTGTCACCATTGTTTAGAGCTGTGTCTCTGATAGGTTGTTTGTCTCTACCCCATTTTCTGGAATTTTCTGCTGCTCTTTCTTTTGAGATGTATTTCTTTCTTTTTTTATTCTGGCTGCCTCTCTGTTTATATATACTCTGCTCTTTAAGCAGACATTCACTGCTGTGGTTTCTTCTGAGCTCCAGGGTAGAGGTGGGGCAGCAGAGGTCTGGAAGAGCTGAGGAGGGATGGCAATCAGTGCCTTTGTTTTCCACCTGACACTGCAAGCCCCATGCACCGTGCACGTCTACACTTTCCTGTATTCAGTTTGCCCCAAGGTTTCTGCCCTGTGTTTTGATTCTGTTGTTTTATATACTGACCTCTCTGGCAGGACTGTTTGTGACCAAAAAGGTGCACTTGCAGGCTTATTTCTACTTCTCTTTCGTGGCCCCAGAGAGGTCAGGCTGTGGTTTCCCACTGCTCCTTGTCATTCCCCATCCTCTCAGAACTGGAGTGAGTTTGAGCTGTGGTACCTTGCAGCACTGGGCTTGCACCTTCTGGGAGCCTAAGTGAGGTCTGGTTGCAGTATCTCACAGCCCCAGCCACGGGGCCTCCCTTTTCTCTGTCTTGTGGACCAAGTGAGGTCACCTGCCACCTTCTCCCTTCTCCCTACTCCAGCCACAGAGTTGTGAGAAGGGATCCGCAGCCTGCATTTTTTGCACTTCCCCTTCCCTCTTTCTCAGTTTGGCCTTCTTTGCCCACCTGCAGGTACTTTGATGTGATGAGTGGGTTTCTTTGCTGTGTTTTTGAGTTGCGTAAGAAATCCTTTGTTGAATTAAAGTTGTTTTATTTGTTGAAATTTCCAGGAACACTTTTCATACTGCCATTTTTTCTTCCCTTTCTAAGGTCAATAATCTTTGGTGTCCATCAGAGACAGAAAAAAAAAGTTGTTTCTCAGGACCAGTAGTTTCACAAGTTGAAAAGTTAAAAATGGAGATGTATAATTAGTACATGGGTTTCTCAGACATTCGTCACATCATATTGTTTAGTTACTATTGAGACAAGGCAGTGAACTAAGATTTAATCTTTGTAAACCAGAAGCATTTCTCAACATTTGCCTTTCTTAAGCAAATTAATAAATTCTTATCTGGGGACAACTAGCCAATATTAGCAAAATTCCTGCTGAAACAACTTGGAAACTCTGGAATTTCTTTATGATTTGAGTTTATGTTTTAAAATAACTGGACCAAAACCTTAATGGTTTCAGTACTGTTGATTTTCAATAACTAATTAAGAGTACCCTGGGGTAGAATCAGTCAACTATAGTGTGGATGATACTTGATGTTATTCAAAAATAACCTTAGCTTGGTTATTTGACAGCTATTCATAGATATAGTCTACCTCTAAGAAAATTATATTTTGGTGGCTATGATCTATTTTCATTTGTATAAAGATTTTTAAGAATAAACAATAGTAAAAACATTATCCAGGGCAGGGTCAACAAACATTTGTTGAAAAGGTCCATATAATAAACATTTTAGGCTCTTGGACCACATGGTTCCTGTAGCAATTATTCATCTCTGCCATTGTAACACAAAGACAGTTCTAGACAGTACATAAACAAATAAACAAATGAAGTTCTTTGTTCCAATAAAACTACTTCTAAATACGGGCATCAGGCCTGATTTGATTTGTAGGTCAGCTGACATCTAAACTAAGGGGTAGCTGATATTAATGAAACTTAACTTATGTAAGCTTTCCAAAGTAAAGGCATTAAATTAAACCATATATTTCACAGGACTCCTCTTTAGTTTAATTGGTATATAGAGTAGGCCTTTAGTTCTGAGACCTGTTCTGCTCTGCCCAGGGTTTTATGTTGAAAAGAGGGTTTGCAGTCAGAGGGCCTGAGCTCAGGGCCTGTTCTTCCACTTGCTACCTTTCTGACCTTGAGCAAGGGGCTTAATTTTTCTAAGGCTTGGTTCATTTTTTATAAAATTATACTATAATATTTAGTTGTGAGAATTAAATGCAAAAACATCGGTAAGAAGGAGTTTGTAAAAATCACTTATAAGTACTTAAATACAGTAAGAGATAGTTACTGTCACCACTATCCTGGATCATTGTTTAACAGGTGCCATTTTCCTTTCTGTCACTGTCTTCTGAGGTTAATTACTTTGTGTACTTTTCCTAAATGAGAAGTAAATCAAGGCAAAGAATATCAGGCAATATAATCTACTTCACTAAAAAAATTAAATTACGCACTAATAATACAATTTTAAGAAATATACTTTTTTATATAAAGAAAAAGAAACTAACATTTGTAAGAAGAAAATATAAAGGGAAGTTGTAGTGTCTGATTTAAATGATAATATGAATTTAAGAGGAAAATAATATTAAAGGGCAGAAAATTAGAGAAAATAAAAGAAGTGGAAGATGAGAAATAAGTCAAGGGGCAAAACCAAAATAGGTCCAACAATGGGAATTTAGTGGTGAAATGAATTTGAAAAAGCAAAGTTAATGAAAATAGTTCCACTTCAGGGTAAATATCAAAGTCTGCAGGCAAAGCACTGAATAGAAAGCTTGCAGCTCTGGGCTTATCTGTCCTCATTACCAGTGTGACCATTTTGCCTTCTACACTTTGTTTTAGTTATTACACTTGAGATCTTCCCATTTGTATCTGTATTTTCTGACAGGACTCCAAAGATAAGGAGCAAGGAAGCATTTCAAATAATAGCCCACAGTTCTATTGGTTCTGCATTTCTAATCAGAAAAGCTTTCTTGAAAAAAAAAAAAAAATGACTCACTTGCCCTGACTACAAAATGAGTTAAGATAAATGAAGATTAAATAACAGACTTTTTAATCAGGATTTGGGGTAGACTTAAATTTTCACAGACCATTTTCTTGCTCTCGCTTTCTCACTCTCTCAAGCCTGTATTCCTACTTATACATTCTCACAACACACATCCACACCCACGCACGCCTGTCATACTTTCTCTACCCAGATGGATAAAATGGACTGAAGTTGGGTGCACCAATGTGTCTATTATAATAAGTATTCACTGTGTCAGAGTCAGGCAAATGAGAAAAAAATAAAAGCGTACTTTTTTTGAAAGCATAGAGAAATGACAATTTTTTTTTTCCTGTTATGACTCATACTAACCTATTTAGGTACCATGTTCACATTAAGTAGATATTCAGTTCCACCATCTGGCAAACAGAAGGTTAAAAGTATGACTGTTTAAGGAGAAACAAACAATTCAAGAGGGTTTTATTTTTCATCTCAAAAAAGAAGTATTTGTAATATGTCTCTTCATCCCCAAACATAGTTATTTTCAGTCACTGGATTATATGTGGACTTGGCTATACCAGCAAAAATATAAAAACACAGAAGAATCATGTCTTTTGTTATTTTGGAGTTGTAGTGGAGTTGGAAGTTTAGGTTTACTGGGAAAGGGAAAACAGTTGGATATTGGAAATGAGAAGAACAGGATTGGTTTGATATGTGAGAGAAAAGAATTCATTGCTTTGAAGAAAAATGCTGAAAATTCCATGAAATATTATCTAGGGTTTCCAAAGATGAAATTTTTTTCAGAGAAAATATTAATATCAAAGTATGAATGATATTTTTATACATTTTTCTGAGTTTAAGAGTGGGGAGGGGGTAGCCAGGATGGCTCAGCACATTAAGTGATCATTTTCCAGCCGCAGGGACCGAGGATTGGATCCCGGCCCCAGCTGGTGCGGACCCATATGCTGAACTGGGGTGTGCTTCCCATGCAGGAGGTCCCCCCAGTTCAGTTCTCCCCCCCCACACACACACCCGGTTTGACCCCTGGCTCGAGGCTGAGTGCCTCCCATGTGGGAGGCTCCCAGACCAGTTCTCGCCCTGTGTGGCCCCTGCCCACCTGTGTGGAATGAAACCATGTCAAAAACTGATGACGTACAACTATGGAGACTGCTCTGGGCCCTCCCCCTTCTCTCTGTCTCTCTCTCTCTTTGTCTCTCTCTGACTGTCAAAAACAATAAAGTAAATCTTAAAAAAAAAAAAAAAAGAATGGGGAAAATGTATTTTGGCTACTTCGTAAATATCCAGGGGGAAAATACATGTTCTGGTGGTAGTGCCATCTCTCTTTGTTTAATTTTCAGCAATTTAGGTATTATTTTGTAGTGGAAAGCAGAATTTAATAGGGCTTTCCACAGGTTCCAAATCCTCCATCTTAATAAGATAAATCATTCTGTATTTTTCTTTTACAAAATTTTTTTGTTTTTTTCTGATTCCTAACTTAAGCCCCTTCTAGTAAAAGGAAAAAGATTCCTAGAACTATGCTTTCATTATATATTATTTTAAAAGGACTGATATAGTCTACATAAATTCTTTTATTTTTAACCCAATGATAGAGAAAGCAAGAAGACATAGTATTTTTTGTTTGTTTGTTTAGGATTTATTTTATTGTTTTTGACAAAGAGAGACAGAGAGAGGAAGAGAACGGGGAGGGCCCAGCACAGTCTCCATAGTTGTACGTCATTAGTTTTCAACATAGTTTCATTTCACACAGCTGGTCAGAGTCCATGCTGGGCTGCTGGGTGGGAACCAGGCCGGGGCCTCCTGCATGGGAAGCACACCCAGTTCAGTACATGGGTTTACGTGGGCCGGGGCCAGGACTCAATCCTTGGACCCCAGGGCTGCAAGGGGAGTGCTTAGCCCACTGAGCCATCCGGGCATCCCAATATAGTGTTAATGGTTTCCCCCAGAACTCTCCTCACTCCAAGCCAATTGTGGTTGTTAATGCCGAGTAGAAGTAGATAGCAGATATATACTCTGATTTTTAAATTTCATTTTTATGATAACTTCTAATCTTATCTCTATCAGCCCCACTCACTCATAAGACAGTTGTTTCCAAACATAACAAGACCATTGTTTTAATTAGTAAGTAGAGGCAGGAAGTCTTGAAGGAATGATCTGAATTGAATGAAATTTTTTATCTTTTCAGATAATTATAGATACCTGAAGTAATCAAAAAACATGCACTTAAGCTTTGCAGAACAGCTTGTCAAAGTCTGTTTGCTTAAGAATATTCTGTTTTTGCTCTTTTTTTAATGCATTACAGAAGAAACACTCCACTATGGTAACATATGATGAAAGTGACACTAATTTGGAATGTAAATATATGCAGGGTGTTTTAAACTGACAGCATTTTGTATGTAAAAAAAAATATATATATATATATATATATATATGAAATTAAATTGGTAGAATAAAACAACAATCATTCTATTCTAATTTTTAAAGTATACTTTAGAAGAGGATATTTACTCAAGGACATAATTTTTTACTTTGTTAGAAAAGAATGAATATCTTACTAAGCTTTTTCTTTTCTTTTTTTAATATTTGGCTATGATCTGGAGCTGGTTGAAAATGATCTTTTCATTAAACTGAATTATGTGAAATTGTTGATATTTAAAAATTATCTTTTTAACCTACATAGAGAGTAATTTCACATGATTCAACCCAAAATATAGGGTTGCCTCATAGTAATAATATCTCTACAAAAAAGAATACTTTTAAAACAGCAATGCTTTTATGTTTTATATATTTTGAATAGTATCTTCAGTTTTGCAACTATACTACTGTAATTTTTCAGATAAATATTTGTTCATGCAACTTCCCAGTGTTATTTTCTGGAATTCAGGTGGAAACATTTGAAATCCACATGGATTTAAGGTGCTAATCTATACTCATGTTTTTAAAGACTTGAATATAGCCATTGGTTTGCCAGGACAATTATATGAATTGTGTTACTTTTACACATGTATGTATCCCCATCATAGTCAAAATGTGAAACATTTTTTTCCACCCACCTTATGCTCCATTACAGGCAATGTTGCCACATCCTTAGGCAACCATTGATCTGATTTTTATCACTATAGATCACTTCTACTTTTTATAATACTTACAAAAGTGGAGCTATATAGTATGTCCTTTTTTTGTTCCTGGCTTCAGCTAGTGTACTGTTTTAGAGATTCATCCATGTTTTTTAATCAATAATTCATTTCTTTTTTATTTTTTTAAAGATTTACTTTATTGTTTTGAGGGAGGGTAAGAGAGAGAGAGAGAGAGAGAGAGAGAGAGAGAGAGAGAGAGAGAGAGAGAGAGAGAGAGAAAGAGAAAGGGAGGGCCCACAGCAGTCTCCATAGTTGTACATTGTTAGTTGTGACTGGTTTCATTTCACACAGGTGGATGGGGGCCATGCAGGGTGGGAACCAAACTGGAGGCCTCCCTCATGGGAGCTGATAACCTTCATTGCCATGCCATCCCAGTAGTTACTAGTTATGCCACAGTTCAGCTTATAGGTCTGCACGGGCTGGGGCCTGGAATTGAACCCAGGACCTTGCTACTGCGAGACAAGTGCTCAACCACTGAGCTACCCCAGTATCCCTAGTAGTTCATTTCTTTTTATTGCTATGTTATAGTATTTCACTGTATTAATATACCTATTGTAGGGCTGCTGTCAGTTTTTAGCTAATCTGAATAAAGATGCTGTGATACTATGAACAAGCTCTATGTTTTCATTTCTCTTGGGCAGGTACCTAGGAACGGAATTTCTGGATCATGTAGTAAATGTATGTTTAACTTCCTAATGGATTACCAAATTATTTTTCAAAGTGGTCATACCTTGAATTTTGTTTTATAGCCTCTTTATTAATTTTCTTGTTTCTGCTGTTATAACAAATTATTATAAATTTGGTAGTTTAAAACAACATTTGTTATCTTACAGTCCTGAAGGTCAGAAGTATAAAATGAATCTTCTGGTTCTAAAGTTAAGTTGTTGGTAAGAGTGATTTTTTATGGAGACCCTGAGGGGAGAATCTTATTTCCTTACCTTTTTCAGCTTCTAGTGCCTTGGCTCATAATTACTATATTTGGTTTCTATTTTTATATCTACTGTCTCTTTGATCTCCTGTCTCTTTCTTGTAAGGACCCCTGCAATTATATCTGAACCTACTTGGATAATCCAGATGACTTCTTATGGCAAGATTCTTAACTTAATAACATATGCAAAGTCCCTTTTGATATACGAGTTCTGATAATTAGGTTTACAAACCCATCCTGGAAAAAGCGCTACATGCCTCATTGCTGAATATCACTATAGTCACCTGTGAAGTACTCCCCTTGGGAAGCTATGCACTGATGCCAGTGCCTAGTCCACCTTTCAAAGCAATTCTGGAACTCTTTGTCTGGAATAGGCATGAGAATTGTCATTGTATTACCCTTGTGATGTCCTGAATGCCATCAAAATGTTTTCCTTTAAAAATTTCCTTTATCTTTGGATAAATAAAAAGTCACTGGGGGCCAGGTCAGGTGAGTAGGGAAGATGTTCCAATACAGTTATTTGATTACTAAAATCTCCCTCACAGATAGGGCCATGTGAGCTGGTGCATTGTCATGATGCAAGAGCCATGAGTTGTTAGCGAAAAGTTCAGGCCATTTTCACTTAACTTTTTCACCCAGTTTTTTCAGCACTTTCAAATAGTTTCAACTTGGTTGACTGTTTGTCCAGTTGGTACAAATTCATAATAAGCAATCCCTCTGCTATCTAAAAAGGTTAGCTACATCGTTTTGACTGTTGATTTGTACTGATGGAATTTTTTGTCATGGAGAATTGGCTGACTTCCATTGTGCACTTGGATGCTTTGTTTCAGGGTTTTATTGGCCATACCCATGTTTATCACCAGTGAGAACATGGCTCAAAACATTGTCTTGCCTCTGCAAAAGGTCTTGGCAAACTGTGACTCTCCTATGATTTTGTTCATCAGTGAGCTTCTTCAGGACCATTTTTGCCCACACCTTTTTCAGGCCAAGATTTTCAGTTTAGATTTTCCTAACTGTTTCTATATCAATGTTTACTTGGTTTACTATGCTTCTCACAGTCTGCCGATGATTTTGACACACAATTCAGTGACTTTTTGCAATGTTTTAGTTAGTTCTGCTTGTTACTGACCTCCCTGACTTCTCTTCATCAGTGGTGCTTTCTCTCCCCTCAGAAAAACATTTAATCTATTTGTATACTGTTGTTATCTTTATGACACTATTTCCATCAACTTGGACTAAACTGTCCCTGATTTTACTTCCACTCTTGCCAAGTTTCACAAGAAATTTAATGTTTGTTCATTGCTCTAATTCAAACTCTGACATTCTTGCAATGGCACACAAAAACACGCAACAATAATGAATGCCACTCAGCAAGATACCTCCACACATCAACACAAACACAGCTGTGAGACACTGATATACCAAGGTTATGCAACCTTACTGAGTTGTTTGTACAGTGTTACAAACGTAAGCGCACAGTGGCAAGTTTGTGAACTTAATTGTCAGACCTCATATAAGGAAACAGTCATAGTTTCTAGGGATTAGAACCTAGATATTTTGGTGGGCTATTATTTAGCTTATCCTATACTATAACCTTATAATCAAGTAATTTCAACTAAATTACTCATTTAGCCAAAATTCTAATATATGTACAATTTTTTTCATAACTTCCCTAGGCTTAATAGCTACCAGCAATTGGTGGTTACCGTGTGCCAAACACTGTAGCATAAAGTTGGCAAAAATGCAGGACAGGGGAAACTGGGATGGCTCAGCAGGTTAAGCACTTGCTTTGCAGCTCCTGAGCCTGAGGATCAAATTCCGGCCCTGGCCCATGAGGACCCATAGGCTGAACTGGGGTGTGCCCCCAGTTCAGTTCTTGCTGGGGCCTATGCAGGAGGCACCCAGCCCAGTTCCTGCCCTGTGCAGCTCTGTGCCCAGCTGTAGAGTGAAACTATATGGAAAACTAATGCTGTCAACTATGGAGACTGTTCTGGCCCCTCCCCCTTCCCTCTGTCTGTCTCTCTCTCTGTCAAAAAAACCCCAATAAAATGTGGACTTATACATCTGTAAACTGTCTAATTGTTACCAACCAATGTAACCTCATCAAATTTAACAATAAATTTAAAAAAAAAATACGTCTTTTAAAAAAAAAATGCAGGACAACATAAGATCGGGGTCTTTTTGTTTTTTTGTCATGTAACAGAAAAAGTCTGGTCAGCTGGTAGAAAGAGAAAAATTTGAAAAGGTCCTACTGGTGCTTTAGTGGTGCCAGAAAGGGCCATGCTTACTTCTGTTGTTTAGATCTAAACCCCTGAAACAGTGCAAAAGAAAATCTGGTTAAGTGTGTGGGGATCCCAGGGCAGATGCAACCATGGGCACAGACTCCAAACTGAAAAATTTAAAGAAGCCTCTAGTTCAGTATCTTGCCTGAGTTGTTTATTGGCAGAGATGAAGGAGTTGTCTTATCAGTAAGTTCAAGGACAGCCTCTCAGAGCCCTATGCATCCTGGTGGAACAGGCAAGAGCTAAATGCAGGCCAGTTACCCCAAAGGAGTCTAGTGGTTTATTCACTGATGACTGGAGGCTATGACAAGTCAGGATTTTCAAAATATAGACAGGCATCAAATGTCAAAGTGGTACCCAGAGACAGCAAAGGAAACACTCAGCATTAGCCGTTGAAGACCTAGGGTGGCACACCATAGACATTCTTGGCCTGTTGCTGGAGATAGAGCATGAGCCTCAAAGAACTTTAATTAATAGATTTTTTTTCCTTTTATTGCTAAATTTATTGGGATAACATTGGTTAGTAACAATTACATAGTTTCCAGGTGTACAATTCTACATTACATCGTCTATGTATCGCATTATGTGCTCACCCCCCAGAATCAGCTTTCCCTCCATCACCACATACCTGTTACCTGCTCTCAACTACCCCGCCTCCAGCTCTTTCACCCACCTTCCCTTTTACCCTCAGGTAACCACCAAACTATTGACTGTGTCCATGAGTTTTTGTTTCTTTGTTTCTTTCAGTTTTATAATCCACCTATAAGTGAGGTCATATGTTTCTTGATTCTTTCAGTTTCACTTATTTCGCTTAATAAGATGGTGTCAATGTCCATCCACGTTGTCACAAATGGCTGTCTGTCATCTTTTCTTATCGCTGAGTAGTATATGTACCCCAATGTTTATTGCAGCACTGTTCATGGTGGTCAAGTCATGGAAACAACCAAAAGTGTCCTTTGATAGATGACTGGAAAAAGAAGTTGTAGATTAATAGATTTTTAAACCCAAAGAGATTGAGGCATACCTGGAAGTGAGTGAGCCACCTTTAGTTAGGAAGAGTGTTTTCCACTAATACAAACTTGAAAGCTAAGTAAAAATCATTTATAGAGAAACAAAATATAACTTGCCTTTTAGCAAACCTGACTTTTGTTGCCTGAGAGTTTCACATTCCTCATAGAGAGAGAAAGTATGTGAGGGTTGTCTGGAAAGTATACGGCCATGTAACCACTTTCATTATCTTGATAATGGCTGGATTTTTTCCAGACAGTCCTCATAATAAAAATAAATACTTTAACAAATGTAATGGGATGTGACCAGGCTTGATGAGGCTTATTTGGCTGTAAATACTTGTTCCTAGAGATTTCAGATATCTTGTTCTTAGGATTATCAGGAATGTTATCCCTAGATATATTTGTAGGAAGTAATTGTAGAGGTTAACCTTTCTTTAGATCAAGAGTGTCTAATCTTTTGGCTTCTCTGGGCCACACTGGAAAAAGAATTATCTTGGGCCACACATAAAATACACTAACACTAACAATAGCTGATGAATTAAAAAAGAAAAAGATTGCAAAAATATTTCATCACGTTTTAAGAAAGTTTATGAATTTGTGTTAGGCCACATTCAAAGCCGTCCTGGGCCGCTTCAAGTTGGACAAGCTTGCTGTAGATCATTGGAGAAGATTGTAAGAGGTATTACAGTATGTGTGAAAAATTAATGGAACGTACGACTGGCATGTGAAAATGTGACTGTTTTTAGTTTTTCTGTGACGAAGTCGTGGTCTCTTAATGGCACTTTATTTAATTTTCTGTGATATCATGTCCTCCTACATTGTCTTTCATTTCATGAGTCCTTTTTTTATCCCAACTACCATCATGATGGTGAAAAGGAAAGCACACAGGTTCTCCAGTCTTCAAGTCACTCAAAGCAATACAGTATTAGGTGTGTGACTGGCTGCTAATAACAGCTTGAAAATGTGGGTGTCCCTGGGCTGTGAGTATTTTCTGAAGTTCATCTCTCTAGCATTTTAATGTGAAGTCTTTTAGAGAAGATGCAGATCTAGCTTCCATCTGCATCTGATGGTAATCACGTTCGTCATTCACCTGCTTGAGCTGCTAAGACCCTTCAGGAGCCTGACTGTAGAAAACAAATCTCCCCTGCCTCTTAGCAAATCATGGCAAACATATCAACACATTATGGGATGTGGTAAACTTTTGAATATGTGAACTTCTGATGAGGAGATCTTTTTGATCAGAATGTTTATGTTGGTTCAATAGGCAGGAGTAGTTATTTACACTGTTTACTTGCAGGTGTCTGAGACAGTTACGCACACATGCTAGGATTTGGGGTCAGCCCTCTGTGAAATGTATGGAAACACATTGAATGCATGGGCTTTTGAGTCTCCCCCCATATCTTCCTGATATTTTAAAACAGGAGGTTTTGCCTCTAGGATAGTACCTAGATATTCTCAAATAGATACATTAAATCTAGTCCCAAATGCAGTTAGATTCCCCCATCCTGGGTGTTTGCAGCCCATTTGTACAAGTTGTTAAAAACTTGTTTTGCTAAATTTTCATTAGCACAATAATGTGAGATAGTAACATTCACTATCACTGACAAATATATAAGGCATCTCTAGTAAGAGTTTTTTCTAATTATTGGGTTTGTAGATGTTCAGGAGTTGGCTGAAACTTTACATACTGGCAATTTAAGTAATCCAACAATTATTGTAATGCCCTGAGTATTCCAACTAATAATAAGTACAGCCATACTTTTTGAGCACTTATGATATCCCAGGCATGGTTCATCGTGCCTTCCCCATGTTACCTTATTAATCACAACAATCCTATTTGGTAGATACCACTATTATCCCCATTTTAAATACGAGAAAACGGAGGCACTGAGAGATTAACTACTGTGCTCTAGGTTACATAGTTAGTGAGTGGTAAAGCTGTGATGTGAACAGTCAGTTCAGCTATTCAACCAGTCTTCTTAATCCTGATGTTAGTAATTTGTGTCTCTCTCCTCCCCTCCCCTCTCCTCTCCTTTCCCACCCCTCCCCTCCTCTACTCTCTTCAGGTAGGCTGGACAGAGACTCATTGTTTTTATTGATCTTTTCTCTGAACTAGTTTTTGGCTTTGTTGATTATTCTCTATTGATTTCCTGTTATCAATTTCTGCTCTAATTCTTATCATTTTATGCTTCTATTTACTTTGGATTTAATTTGCTCTTCTCTTTAGAGTTTCCTAGGTAGAAACTTAGATTAGATATTTTATATATTTTTTCTTTTGTGACATATTAATTCAGTGCCACTTCAGTGCTATAAATTTTCATCTAAGCACTATATTTGCTATACAAATTTTAATGTTTTGTTTTCATTATTATTCAGTTCAAAAATTTTTTAATTTCTCTTGAGATGTCTTCTTTGGCCCATGTGTTATTTAGAAGTATGTTATTTATTCTCTATATATTCTGGGATTTTTGTAGTTATCATTTTGAAATTGACTTCTATCTTGATTTCATTGTGGTCTGAGTGGTGACACTGTATAATTTCTATTTTTTTAAATTTGTTAAGTTTGGTTTTGTGACCCAGAATGTGCTCTATCTTGATGAATGTTCCATTTGATCTTGAGAAGAATGTGTATTCTGCTGTTGATGAATGTAGTAGTCTGTAGATGTCTATCGATTGATGGTGCTGAGTTCAACTACATCCTTATTGGTTTTCTGCCTACTGGATCTGTCTATTTTGAGTAAAGGAATATTGAATTCTCCAGTTGTAGTGGAGGTGTTATAGCATGATTGTGGCTTTTACCCAAGGCAGCTGTTTGTGGTTTTATGTAGTGCAAAGATGAAAAGATCCTAGTCTCCCAAAGAACCAGAGGACTAGAAGCCAAAGATAATTTGCTATACTAAACTGGAAGTGGAAACAAAATGGGTTGGAGCAAAAGAATATGAGATAAAACTTCATGGTCTAGACCAGGGGTGTCAAACTGGCGGCCCCCGAGGTATTTTTTTGTGGCCCACAATGCTCTGAAATAAAATGAAAATAGAAAAAAATTGTTATGAAGAAAATAGCGCTTAGGGGAGATTGAGGCAATACCGTACACACAGTTCCCTTGTTAACCCTTTAACTACTGAAGATGAGTATACACGTGGCCCAGTGCCTTTCCTGGGGGCCTGTGGGTGTGTATAAACATACTGACTCAGTTCCAGCGACGTTTGTAAATGTGATGTGGCCCGCATGAATCTTGCCTGTTGCACCAAGTGGCCCTTGTTTTAATTGAGTTTGACACCCCTGGTCTAGACTAAGGCCTAGCCATTGAAACAGCAAGCAGTAACCTCTGGGGATTGAAGAATTATCTAAATCTTTGAGGAAGTTTGGGCATTGTGGAGTGGTTGACTACTCAGGATCCCAATTATGAACACCTTCATAAGTTAGTCTCATGTGTCAGCAACATTAACTCATTTGTTCAATAAATATTTACATTATTACACTAGCATTAATGAGATGGAGAGGCAGACAGAGGGAGATTAGACCAGAAGCTAGAGTACCAAATATCAAGATTAAAACAGTGAAAATAAAGATCATTGTTTTTATCAGCATTATGGGTTTAATAATAAAGAAAAATGATGCCTAATTTTCTACTTTTTGCTGTTTGTCTAATTTGTGCCTTATTTTTATTTCATTTATTTATTTTAATTTTAATTTTTATTGTTTTGAGAGAAGGTGTGTGTGTGTGTGAGAGAGAGAGAGAGAGAGAGTAGGGCCCAGAGCAGTCTCCATAGTTGTATATCATTAGTTGTGACATGGTTTCATTGCACACAGGTAGATGTGGGGCTACAGGGGTGAGAAATGAACTGGAGGTCTCCCTTATGGGAGGTGGGAACCTCTGCCACTGAACCATCCTGGTGATTACCAATGGCACTGCAGTTCAACATATGGGGTGCCAGGCACTGGGGCTGGGAATTGAACCCTGGACCTCATAATTACAAGCAAGTGCTCAACTGCTGAGCTATCTCAGCATCTCCCTGTAGTATATTTTTAATTTCAAAGCATTGTGGTTGAAAAATATGCTTGGTATGATTTGATTGTTCTTAAGTTTGTTGAGGCTAGTTCTTTGTCCGTATATATGGTCTATACTTGAGAATGTACTATGTGTACTAGAAAAAAATATAATCTGGTATTCCAGGATAAATGGCTCCATAAATATATAATATGTCCATGTTGTCTAGTGTGACATTTAAGGCTGATATTTCTTTATTGATTTTCTGTTTGATAATCTGTCAGTGAGGTGTTTAGGTTCCCTACCATAGTAGAATATACCGTGTTTCCCCGAAAGTAAGACATCCCCCTAAAATAAGACCTACTTACAGTTTTGCCTCTCGCTGAAATATAAGGCACCTCCCGAAAATAAGACCTCCCCGAAAATAAGACCTCCCGGATAATAAGGCCTCCCCCGAACATAAGATCTCCCTGATAATAGGGACCCCGAAGCTAGCGTGACTCTGGACTCTAGACCTGAGCGGCGGGCGCTGCTGCGCAGTTCACTGTTGGCCGCAGCGCAGCTGGAGCGAACAGGAAGTATGAGGTCTCTTTTAATCAGAGAGCCCGCCCTGCCGCCAGGACAAGCTGCCACCTGCTGCTCGCTCTGCCCTGATGGGAGTCTGGCTGACTCACAATTAGACAGTGAGTCATGCGGGGCAGGAGTCGGGCACATTGTGTGGACACACCGGGGTGACTGAGGTAGGGGGGAAATGTCTGATAAAGGGGTGGGGGGGATGTCTGGTGAAGGTGTCCACTGGCACAGGGGTGGGGGGAGGGGATCACTTAAAATGACACAGGAGGATCAGAAGGGGTTACAAAATGGTAATTTCCCCCCCCCCCAATTCTCCTGTGTCATTTTAAGTGATCCCCCTCCCCCCACCCTGATACCCCAGTGCCATTTTTTTTTTTACCCCTAGACATGAGTGCAAAAAGAAAAAGCTACTCCATGGAGTACAAGAAAGGAATTGTGGAAGACTCTTGGGGCCAAAATCTTCCTGCTTTCTGCAAAGAGAAGATGTTGAGTATCGGATTGGTCCGAAAATGGCGAGCAGAGTATAGTAACCTCATTGAACAAGTGGACAAGGGAAATGCTAAAAAGCGCAAGTGTGGATCAGGTCGGCAACTGTTATTTTCTGAGCTGAAAGACCTGATCTGTGAATGCATTGTTGACAGGAGAGCAAAGGCTTTGGTTGTGAATAGGGCTCAGATTCAAGAATTTGCCCTTGCAATGGCACCACAGTTTGACATAGCCCCCGAAGACTTCAAAGCATCACAACACTGGCTGGATAATTTCCTTCCGCGAAGTGAACTGTCTTTAAGAAGATCCACAACATTGTTTAGGCTGGAAGATGCTCAAGTTATTAAGCAAGCACTTGCATTCAAGTCCTTTATTGATGATGCTGACTTCTCTAAATACAATCTTTCCAACATGATTGCTATGGGTGAAACTGCAGTGTTTATGGGCCAATCATCTCAAACAACAATTGAACAGCGGGGTGCCTCCTCAGTGTACATTCCCTCCATTGCTTACGAAAGTGCACTTGTTTCCTGTATTTTGGCAATTCGTCTGGATGGCACTAAAATCCCACCTTTAATCATTTCTAAGGACAAGAAGGAAAAGATTGAACGTGTTTTGGGCATTTTTACATATTCTTGAAACTGAAAAAGCCTGGGCCACACAAGCAGTTATAAGGAAGTGGGTCGATTTAATGCTGCCACTTGTTATGCGAGGGAGCCAAAGAGGTCTGCTAGTCTGGGATGCAGCCAGCGCTCACCGCACTAAAGACATGAAGACATTTCTTCACGAAAGAAAAATAGATCAAATAATGATTCCCGCAGGAATGACAGCCTATCTCCAGACTCTTGATATTGCAATAAACAAGGCATTCAAGGACAATTTGTGCATGGAAATTAATGACTACATTGAAAATAGAATGGAGAGAAACCAGTGTGGAAACTTTGTGAAACCTAAACTGCAAGAGGTTGTGACTTGAGTGAAGAATTCATGGGAAAAAATCACTGACAGTTGCATTGCAAATGCACTACGAGCAGGCTACCTTGACAAGAAGTACTCATTTAAGGACAGTGCTATTGCTAAACATGAGAGATTTAGTCCACTGATTCTGAAAGAAATGGAGTCACAACAAATTCACCAGGAAATTCAGGGTTTGGATTGTTATGATGATCCAGAAGATGATATGACATGTCTGTCATGAAGATGACATGACTGTCATTAAATAAATGAGTAAATGTACCATAGATTGTTGTACATGGAAATAATGGTAGTAACAAATTCTTGATACAGTTTGTCTGGTTATGCTGGTTTGTGATGACAACTACTACCGTACCGTATACAGGTAATAAATTTCCTTTTTTTTTGTTCAACAATAAATGTGTACCGTAGTCTTCTTCATGGAAAAATAAGACATCCCCTGAAAATAAGACCTAGTACATCTTTTGGAGCAAAAATTAATATAAGACACTGTCTTATTTTCGGGGAAACAGGGTACCAGTAGTTGTGTTTTTGTCAATTTCTACATTTACTTCTGTTAGTAGTTGCTTTATATATTTTGATGCTCCCTAACTGAGAGAATATATATTGATGTGTTATGTCTTTTTGATGTATTGCTTCCTTATCATTATGAAATGTTAATCTTTGTCTGTTACCTTTTTTAACTTGTAGTGTATTTCATCAGATATAGGTATGGCTACACCTACTTTTCTCTGGAAATCATTTGGTTGAAGTATCATTTTCTATCCTTTCATGTTGAGTCTATACTTGTCCTTGGAGCTGAGCTGTGTCTCTTGAAGCTGTATTTATGGTTAGGTTTTGTTTTTTGATGCACTCTGTTCCTATGTGCCTTTTATCGGTGAGTTCAGACCATTTATATTTAGGCTGATAACTGATATATGATGATTTCCTATAGCCATTTTATCTTTTGTTTCCTGGTAGCTTGGTGTCTCCATTGTTTCGTTGCCTTTGTGTTTCTGTTTGCTTTTAGTTTGGAGGTGTTTATGATTTTCCCCCCATCTCCTCTTTATGTTATGTATCTCAGTACTGGATTGGTTTTGAGTGTTTACCATTAAGTTTATGTAAAAAAAAAAATCATATTTGCCATAGTCCTTTTTCTTTTGCATGCATTTATTCCCATTCCTTTGCAAATTCAGACCCTTACCCTCTCCCTTTTTATATTTTTCTTGTCACAAATTATCCCTATTTATGCAGTGAGTTCATTTCCAACTTGCAATAATTGTCTTTTCCTCTTTTTCAACTTTGTTTTTATTTTCTTTAACCTTAATATTATAGTTAAGTGTATAGTGCCCTGTTCTTAATAGGAGTTGCCACTTCCTGATTTTGTCTGTCAGTTAGTCATTTTACTCATAGTCTTTTATCTTTTTGTTTTGTTTTGTTTTGTTTTAAGTAGAATAATTCTCTTCAGTATTTCCTGTGATGCAGGCCTTGTGGTGGAAAATTCCCTCAGCTTCTGTATATCTGGAAATGTCTTTATTGCTCTTTCATATATAAAGGATAACTTCACTGGTCTGGATATATTATTCTTGGCTGGAAATTTCATTGTTTGAGTATTTGATTCCACTTCCTCCTAGCTTATAGAGTTTCTGCTGAAAAATATGATGATAATTTAACAGGCTTTCCTATATAGGTTACTGTCTTCTTTTCCCTGGCTGCTTTGAGCATTATTTCTTTATCATTAATTTTTAACAGTTTCAATAATGTGCCTTGGAGATAACCTTTTTGGATAATGATAATTAGGTGTTCTGTTTACATTTTGGATTTGAGGATCTAGTTCTTTCTATAGGCTCCCTGTGTCCTCTCTCTCTCTGCTCCTTGTATACTCATTATTCTTATATTGCTTTTTCTGATGGAGTCTGATAGTTCTTTTAGAGTTTTTTTTATTTCTTTTAACTCTTAAGCCTCTTTTTTCATTTGTGTCATTTCCAGATTTCTATCTTTAATATCACTAATTCTTCCCTACATCGTCTCAGCTCTATTTTCTAAGCTTGCTATTTCATTCTTTGTCTCTTTATTGAGTTCTTCCCTCCAGAATTTATATTTGGTTCTTTTAAAAAAGTTTTATTCTCTCTGATAAAGTGTTCATTTTGTTCATTAATTTTATTTCTGATTGCATTAAACTGCCCATGCGAGTTTTCTTGCATCTCATTGAGTTTTTTTCAGAACTGAAATTTTGAATTCTGTTATATAAGTCACATATTTCCATGTCTTTAAGTTATTTTCTTTCTGAGCTGCCTTGTTACCTTGGTTGTTCATAGTATTTGATGGATTATTTCTCCTCCTGGGCATGTATGGGAATGAACTCTGCAGCAGGTTGCTATCAAGAGGTCTTTCTTTTGTTTTCCAGTAGGTGGCACTGGAGGATTTTATTTTTTTCTTACCCTGTTCTGGCTTCTGTTGGTGAAAGATTCCCTGGTGAGGTGGGTGTCTCCTCTGTGACCAGCTCCTTTTGGTTTCACCACCTCCATGGGAGAATGTGTTTGGATGCGTTCTGAGCCCCTGAAATCCTGGGGCTATCCTTGCAACCAGATGGAATGCTGCGCTGCCTGAGCTATGCCCCTGCTGCAATCAGCCTTGAAAGGTTGGGTCATGATTGTGTGGGAGAGGCTGCTATTGTGTTTGTGGTTTTGTTCTCCTCCAAGTAATGGCTTCTGCCAGACCACAGCTATCTTACTCTATATTTTTATCCTTTTTATGGGAATCAGCTGCAGTTTGTGTCAAACACTCAGTAAATGTCTCTCCAGTTTTTACGGCTCTTTAACCCAACATTCATGGTTAGAGTTTCTTCTGGTGTCTGCTACTAGCTCTAGGATGGTATGGGGTGAAGACAGCCAGGCTCTGTGGCTTTTTTAATTTCTTAATTTTTTTTCTTGTAATGGGGCTGTTAGACCACTGCTGTTGCCCTTCTATATACAGTCTTTGCCCTGAAGTCTGCCCCAATAGCTGGGTTCAGCCATATTATATGCTGATCACTCAGACAGGAATGATTGGGAATCACAGAAAGCATACCTGCAGCCTGAATCTTCCCTTCTTCAGGGACCTGCAGTGAACTCTGAGCTGTGTCTGGGGCACTCATCTCTGCTTTTCTCCCTTCCCTCATCACCTGTTTACCCCTATTTTCCCACCTTCAGATGTTTCAATGTGAGGATCTCTGGGATGTGTTTGTGTGTTGCACAGGGATTCCTTTGTATAATTATAGCTATTCAACAATTTTTAACTTCAAGAAGAAGGATCAAGAGGGACCCCCTCATGCCTCCATGTTTTTGATGTCTGCCATATATATCTTCTTTCTTTTATCCTTTTCTTTCAATATTTCTGTGCCCTGTATTGTCTTGTTTCTCTTGTACTTAGCAAATAGTTTTCTTTTAAATCCCTGTATGACTAATCTTTGTCTATAATTGGAGCATTTAAGCCATTTATATTTAATGCAATTACTGATATATTTGGATTAATGCTACCATGTTTCTAAGTGCTTTCTTTTCATCCCAAATCATTTATTTTTTTCTTCTCATCTCTTCTTTCCTTCTTTGGACTAATTCACTATTTTTTAAATGTTTCTAATTTGCTTCTCTATTATCTTTGTAGTCATAGATACGTTTACTATTATTTTAGTGGTTGCAGCAGAGATAAAGTCATCCATTCTTGAACTCTCAAAGTAATGTAAATTAGTAAAATTTTCTTTTTTCTGATGATGCAAGGACCTTAGCATATATTACCTCTAACCCCTTCATGTTGCCACCTATTTTTATGCTTAGTAAAATTTAAAGTTTGCAAGATATTGTTATTTTTTTAAATAGTCAGTACTTACACAGAATTTTGTATATAATTACCTTTCTTTTTTTGACCTCATTTTCTTCTTGAATCTCAGAATTTTATCTGGGATTATAGTCCCACAGCTTGAAGAATATACTTTAGCATTTCCTTCATTGTGGGTTTGAAATCAACACATTCTCTGTTTATATTTGTCTTAAAGTAATTTGATTTCTTCTTAGTTTTTAGAAGACATTTTGTCTCTGTGGTAATTTTCAGGTTGGCTATTATTTTCTTTCAACAATTTGAAGCTATTCCATGGTCTCCTGGCTTTCATTATTTCTATTCCTCCTCAATTCCATTCCTGCCTTCTTGGTTCTTCAATTACACATATGTTAGGCTTTTCTTCAGGGAATCTTTTATGTCTTTAACATGTTTTTCTCTATTTTTTCATATTTTTGTCTCTCTATACTTTGTCTGAATCTTCTGACTCTCTTTTGAGTTCATTAATTATCTCTTTACCTTACCTAATCTGCCCATAAACCTCTACATTGAGTTCCTAATTTTGGTTATTATATTTTTCTTCTCTAAACTGTAATTTAGTTCTCTGTCAAAATTTGTACATTCCCATTAATATTTCAAGCATAGTTGTTTTAAAGTTAATGTTGACATCCCTGTGGTTCTTTTTAATTTTCTAAATTTTTCTTAGTTTTGATCAGGTTGTTTTGTCTTCTCTAGTCCTCTTTAATTTGAATTTCATGCCTGACATTGTATATGGAACATTGTAGAGAAAATTTGAGGCCTAAGAGCTATATCTTTCTATAGACAGATTTTTCATTGGCTTTTCAGATTTAGGGACACTCTTCTATACCTTTAGTTCAGTCAGGGATTGAGATAATTTGAAGATGGGCTACAAAAACAAACAAACAAACAAACAATTTTTCCTTTAGCCATCATTGACATTGTTCTAGTATTATGAAAAAAAAAAAAAGCTTTAACCCTCACTTGGCCAGCTGTTTTAAATCTTCAGTGACTATTTATTGTCTGGAGCTTAAGATTTCAAATGTCAGTGTTAGTATATAAATTTCACTTAGAATTGACCCATCTACCTTTTTAATCTTATCTACCATTATTCCTCAAAATTTACTTACATTTTGTGAAAATAATGTCTCTAGTGTCCCAAGGATATATTCTTCCATTTAATCATTTCTGTGTCAGCATCTTCCTGCCTGGAAAGCTCTCCCCTGTCTTCCAAATTGTCATTCCTTTTACCTTCTGGGCCTATTCCAAATTTTACCTTTCTTATGAAGCCAATTCTCATAACGAGCTCAGAGCATTGTTTGCCTTACCTTTTATTTAGCAAGTGTAATACTTTGACTTTAATGCTAGTTATGACAAGTGACTTATTTTCTCAGCTAAGTGTAGACTTTCTTACAGCAGGTGCTTTGACTCTCTGACCTCATTATTTTTGCAGCATCCAAAAATTTTATATCTAATAGTTGGGTGTATAGTAGTTGCTTGAACAATACAAATCTATTTTAAGCCTCCATTGTTTTCTTAATATCTGGTAGGGTCATTTGTCTTGGGTACATATTACAATCTGAAACAACCTTTTTCAGATTTAAGTAATATGGGGATTCCTTCTATTATAAAAGGGCTTTGATGGACCCTGAGAGATGAGTTAAATTATTTTATTATATTGATTTTTAACTAATTAAAACAAAAGTGTTAGGAATAAATTTTCGATGCTTATGATTTTTATGTTAATAAAAACAAATTTCTCCATCAAATATGAACGACTAATAACATTAATTTAATACAATAGACAACATTGTTTTGCAAAGTTTGAGCCAGTTTTCAGTACAGGTGATCTGTGGCTCACGTTTTTCAGAGTTCAGTGTCTTTATATTATGACATACATGGGATGGCTCAATCTTATATCACTTTTCTTTATTTGAACATTACAAAGTGTTTTTAAAGCATGCCATAAGGTAACATGACTTTCACTTGTCAAAATAATTAAGGTCTTTTTTCTTTTTTTGTTAGCTTATTATTTACCTTTCATATAGGACTTGTACAAAACCAATTTTACATATGAAAGAAAATTCTAAATTTGGGGAATTTCTATCAAAAAATTGATATCAAGATGCTTCCTAATTTATATATATGTGTGTGTATATATGTGTGTGTGTATATATATGTATGGATGTGTGAGTTTATTCTTCAAACCTGTGATTTCTCAAAAATATGGCTTTAGATTTTAAGAAGTTAAGTCTATAGATTCAGCTTGATAAATACTTGTTTACTTGTTCCTTTAGTATCAAAATGTCACACATTCACAATCCTTTATAAAAAGCTGTACTTGATTGCATACGCACAAAATACTATTTTAGACTTAGCATTGTAGTTATTCCTGAATTCCTGTTTCAGACTTCAGGTGGAAGTTAATTTAAGAATATACTTAGTACTTTTTTTCTCTATCTGAGCATATGATTTAAGAATCTTATTTATGTTATGGTATATGGTATTGTTATAATTTTGAACTTATTTTTTGGTTTCTTTAGACTTTGTTGAATAACTGAAAGAGAAGTTGCAATGCTTGAGACATTTGATAAATTTAGTTATCAGATAATTTTCTTCCTAAATTTCCAAAATTACAGAAATGTTTCTAGTTGTAGTAATTGGAAAAATAACCATCACCAATATCGCTTTATTTTCTTTCATGTGAGTGAAACAGATGTGTTAGTTCTTTGTGTCATGTCCTCTTTGCCCACTAGCTCTGGTGTTGCTAGCATATTAGTTATGTGTCAGCTCGAATTCATGCTGACAACATCTACTACCTCAGTTCTTTCTATTTTCTTCCTCAAGGCTTCTCCAAAGTTATGGGAACCTGCTTGTGCTTCATAGAACTGTGGGATGGCCTTCAATCATCAGAGCCCATAGACAAATGCTCCAGCCTCCTGTTTCTCAAGAGGACAGTTCTGCAAGTGTGCTTTACATAGCTAAGAGGTTCTAGGGGAATTGAGCTCCTATCACCTAGAAAGCATTGTTCAATATGAAACCTTTAATTAGCTTTTTCTTCTTCCCTAATTCAGTCCCCCTACTCCATCATTTCTGCTTCCAGAGTTCGTCTTCCACATACACTACCACAATTAAGTCCTTGCTTGATGCTTTGCTTTTGGGAAACCCAGATTAACTCAGTTAGATAGTTCCTTTACAAGCTTAAGGATGGATTACAAGTATATTCATGTAACAGATATTTACTGAGACCTACAGTGTTCCAGGGGCTGCTCAAGGTTCTCCTTGAAATGCAGAATTAAGAAAACAGACAATGAATCTCTGTCATCAAGCTTATGTAGTAGTGCAAATCACAATCAAGTCTTCAGAGTCTTTCAATAGTAAATGAATCTAGGTTGGGTTTGTAAAGAGGCAAAGTGGGTAGGAGTTGAGAGGTGATTGGAGAGAGATCCAGACCCTGAGGTAGAGGAGCTGGTATTGGTTCCTCATACAAAGATAATTAGGAAGACACTTGATTCCTGGAAAGAGACACATAGTTATGGTTTGTTAAAAGTTTGAGATGTGGGGAAGCTGGAATGGCTCAGTGGGTTAGGCACTCATTTTGCAGCCCCGGAGACCGAGGATCGGATCCCGGCCCCCCTGCCCTTGCGGACCCATATGCTGAACTGGGGAGTGCCCCCAGTTCAACTATGTGCCCCCAGTGCAACTATGAAGACTGCTCTGGGCCCTCCCCCTTCTCTCTGTCTCTGACTCTGTATCTCTCTCTCTCTCTGTGTCAAAAACAATAAATAAATCTTAAAAAAAAAAAGGTTTGAGATATGAAGGGACCAACTGAAGCTTTGTCTATGTCTCTATTTTTTCATAAGAATCAAGCCTAGTAAATAATAGGTACTTAATAAAAAATTGTTGATTTACATACAAGTTGGAGTATAAACCCTGGTTCTACTGCATACTGTATGTAATTTAACTTCCCTGTACTGATTTCTCCATCTATAAATAAGGATAATAATAATAATATTGATCTCATAGGATTATAGTATAAATAAAGGATTATAAGTAAAAATCACATTTTAAATAATAAAGTAAATATAAATATCACTTATAGGGTCAGAAATGCAAAAGAATGTCTGTCCAAGTTAGCAAATTGTCCTTTAGGTTGTGTGCCGAAGAAGCGCAAAGCTCATATAGAAGTTCTGTGACTATTGAGTCAGTCATATTTTGCTTTTCCCCCCTCTGACTATCATAGAGTTAGGTCTAAGTACCTCAATGGTCAAGCCATTTGTTAATTTTGACATCTGACATAGGTATTAGCAGTTTGCTATGGCATATAGTCCATGCTTAATCACAAAGGTGCTGCCATTCTTTGTTGATAATGTCACTGTAAATGTAAACACAAGTAAAGCAAGAGAACTGCTCCTTCAAGAACAACCATATCATAGTATTCTTTTCATTTGTACACCTTGGTGGAAAAGCCCAAGCCTCACTAATGTTAAATAGCATGGTTCTATCACGACGCATATTTTCTTTCTCCCCCAACCCCTCATGTGCTTGAGAATGCCAAATTAATAAAGAAAGCCTCATCTATGTGAGCCATTGTTCTCAGAACTATTAGGCAAATGAACGAGTATTTCATAGACTTAACGTGACAATGAATTACACATCTGAAACAGGTTGTGTGTGTGGTTTAGCAAAACAAAATTAAGAGTCATTCTAGGGAAGGACATTGCCACAGCTTTGGCATAATTAGGAATCATCATAATCAAATATAGGAAATTGGCACATCTGCTTTTCAGGCTGTTGATCCAACTGTGAGGCTGCCTGTGCACACTGGCACAAGCGGTTCTGATGCAGCTCGCTGTGCGCTGCAAAGCTGTCTCTGCATCAATATTGACATCGTTTTCTCCAAACACCACTATCAGCAGTTATTTTTTTATCACTTTTTCTCTTTTGGGTTATTTTTTTCAATCCCTACTCTTGGTAATGGAATGATCACTTGTTATTTTCAAGATTTCTCTTTCTTCAAGAGAAGTTTCGGGAAAATCTTGGAACCCAAGGCTTTTACAAAATGAGTGAGTGGTACCTTTCATTTGATATATTTTTCTTAACATTCCAACCTCACTATAGGGAATGCAAATCAGAGGGGCACGAAAGATGTTGGAGAGAGAATCCACTCAGGGTTTGAGACTGATAAAGAACAGAAGGTTTAATTAGGCAAGGTGGAATAGCACAGCCTTGAAGTGATTCACACATTCCCTCTATTGTCATTTGTTATTAAAGATTCACAAAGTCTTCTATAGAAGCATTGGTTGAAAAGTTCTTTTTTATGTTTTTCAATTACAGTTGACATTTAATATTATTTTTTATTAGTTTCAGTTCTACATTGTGGTGGTGAGACATTTATATAATTTACAAAGTGATCCTGCCCCCCTCCACCGCCCCCCCCCAAGCCTTGTACCGTGGTTGAAGAATTCTTTCACTTTTAGTCACTTAACAACTCTGATAGTTCCCTTTTCCTTAAAGTAATCTAAAAGACCTTTCTTGTCTCCTCCAGTTTTGATGTTTTATTTTACATTATTGAAACTACTTATTTCAAAATGACCCATATTTTATGTTTAAAAATTCAATAATTCTGGGTGGGTGGGGGGAGAAAGATGGCGGCATGAGAGGAGAAATTCAATAATTCTGTATCTTCTCTGTTTCGGTACATTGTTTTGTTTATCAATGCACACATGTCCTATTTTTATTATTGTAAGTTTAATTAATAACATCTAAATTGTAGCAGATAAAATATTTTATAATATTCTATATATTTATAAGGAATCTCCAGTATGGAACACATATTTGTTATGTTACTGTGATCCCTTTCCTTTCATGCAGACTTGTTGGCATATCCTAGTAAGTGTGGGATTTTTACATTTCATGGTAGCATAGGATAGTTTTTGTAACAAAATAATTGAGGGCTTTACATGAGGAAAGATATGTTTATTTTTGCTCCTAAAGCATTAGAAAGAAGCAACTTTTCTGATTGAAAAAGAGAAAGGATCCAAACTGGGAACAGGTAAGGTGTCTTTCTTAATTATTTCCCCCACTTTGACATATATAATATACAAATTATGAATTATTGGCAGTTACCAGTCCTGTGGGTGTTATGTGTATATATGAATGTTAGAATGTGAGTGGAGTTGTCTGTGTACGGTGCTTATTTTAAACATTTTTTAAAAAAAGATTTATTGTTTGAGAGAGACAGAGAAAGAGAGAGAGAAAGGAGGTGAACCCAGAGCATGACCCAGAGAAGTCTCCACAGCTATACACCATCAGCTGTGACACAGTTCCACTCTCCACAGGTAGATGTGCCGCTGTGTTGTCTGGCAACTGAACTAGAGACATCCCACATGGGAGGAAACCTTCACTGCCATCCTGGCAGCCACTAGCTGCACAGCAGTTCAGCATGCGGGGTCGCATTGGCTGGAACCTATCCTGGGCCTCGTGGTTGCAAAGCAAGCGCCCAACCTGTTGAGCGATCCCTGCATCCCTATATTAAACTGTTTAAGTGAGCTTTGCGTAGTTTGATTACAGAGTCACTTCTTTTCAGTGAAGTCTTCTGTTATACTACACCACATTGATCATAAGAATCTCTTCAAGTAGTAATATTTAGAAAGGCTTTTCCTCTTTTCACTCTGCCATCCTAGAACGTTGTTTTGTTTTGTTTTTGTTCTCAAGCTTGTTTCCTCATGGACCTCAGATAACTGCTATGGCACCAAAAACCACAAGATAAAGGGTGAGTAGTGGGCTGTTTGATGGCCAGCTCTGCTGGAGATCCATTTCTGCTCTCTTACTCTCTCTTCTCATGGTATCTGTCTTACTCATCTCATTCCCACCCCAGGTTGCTTTCCTTTCTTCAGTTTTTCAGATGAACTGATATTGGCTCCATGTCAACAAATGGAACCACTGGGTGTTTTCATTTTGTCTGACAGACTCTAGGAGCAGAAGTATGTGAAATGATCCAATGAGTCAGAGTCAGATTTAGGAATAAAATTAGTGTCCAGTGTTTGATTCATAGTCGTCTTCTACTGATAACTTGTTCAATCTTTTGTAACTTTAGAGTTTATCTAGGCATAATATTTTTGTATGATGCATATGCACACCTTCACATATATGCTGGAGTGTGTGTGTGTGTATGTCTATGTGTGTTTACAAAGCATTCTTGTCTATCTGTTAAAAAGTTGTTAAAAGTTTCACACTATTTTTCCTTCTAAGTCTGATAACTCTCTGAATTTTCCTCATTTTTTTTCCAGGTCCTAGTAGTAAGTACCTGTGTTATATCTCTGCCTGTTCATGGTTATGATCAGATTGAAAAGGGAAGAAATTGTCAGCAACTTCTTTGACCATATTTAATACAATCAGCTAGTAATTTTGAATTTTTTCTACTTGAGTTTATCTAGGGAAAAACTTTTTTTATTAACTCCACATATGTCTTACTATATTTGCACTTTATAATTAATTGTTATCATCCTTATCTTAAGTTATTTTGAAAATATATATTACATACTTCAAAGTTTAAGAGAGAGTGTCATATGGTGAAAACAGATCTTTACTGGGAGTTTAGTGTTCATGTTCAGGAACTCTAGTTTCTGATCTGTAAAGAGAGGAAATGGGACTGAAGAAAATCCTAGTCAACAATTATTGAGCAACTACCAGGTGCCAGCAACTCTTGTAGGTGCTGATTAGAAAAAGAGACAATTGGAACTTACGATATAATTGGAAGAAGAGTGAATTAATAAATAATTACACTAAATTATAAAAAGTCTCTATTAGGAAATGCAGCATACTAGGGTACATAGAGGGCACAACTACTTTTCTCCAGAGGTATTCAGGAAAAACTTCTTAGAATAAATTATGCTTAAGGTGAAAATGGGGAATAATAGTAGGTAGCAGTAAAACAAAGAATGGTGAAATAGTATTTAACATAAAAGTCCCCTAATAGTATAAATACGCTATTATTGGGTCATTTCAACTGCATATATATGATATAACAGTTAAGAGGATAGGATTACTCACCTTTTAGAAATATGGAACTTTGGGTTTGTCTGCAATGATAGCTTCTTAATTATTTTAAATTTCCTGTTATATTTTTCTTTGTAGAGAACTCCTTCTAGGCCTGTTTATTCAGAAAGGGAATATTCATATTTTGAGCTGCCTAATTGAAATAATAGAATGTTCATGCTGAAAAGAGCCTGCAAGTTTATTCAGTCCATCCTCTTATCTACAGAATGTTTCTTTAAGGCATAGAGATTAAGAAACACATGAACTAAGTTCTCCTAGCTACTTAGTAGTTGAGTTTGCACTATATGTAGTTTCTGATCCTGTATTAGTGAAGGTTCAGGTAGTTCAGGCTGTCTTTTGATAAAATGAGGATGAAGAAATGTATATTTCCATAGTATTTTATATTCAACTACCAGGAGAAGAAAATTTTTAAAAAAGGAATAGAGGCAGATTTTGGTTTTGTTTTATTTTTGGTTCTCTGGTTAGTGGTTTCTCCATTATTGTAGTTATAAATGTGTTTCTAAAGTTAAAAAAATTGACCTACTCAGTCTTACTTTCTTTAAGATACATTTTTATGTTAAGTATAGGTATCTGTGATAGTATTTTAATTGAAAAATAACATTGTTTTAACCTAGAATAGCTAATATTAGTCTGAATTTTTTCTTTTTCTAATGACATCTAGTTTTCTGGTATTATCTTTTAAGTTACAGATTACTTTAAAATTCTTATGTGGAGTTGTACACCTGGAACCTATGTAATTTTTACTAACCAATGTCTCTACCTAAAAATTTAACAATAAAAAAAATTCTTATATCAGTTTGGTTGGCTTAAGTTAAGAGTTAAATTTCTGGTGTTAATTTCTGGTTAATTCTGGCCTCAGTATTTACAAGTTACATGACTTTAGGCAAGTAATGTAACTACTTTCTATAATTCTATGTCTTTACCTGCAAAAAGAAGATGGGATTTAGTGAGATAGTGATGAAGATTTAGTGAGAATTTATGTAAAAATTTAGCCTAAGCCTAGAATAGATTTCATTGTCTGTCAGTTGTTGTTACTGTTATGACTCATAAAAAGTTAAGTTCTCATTAAAATAATAGTTGGAGGTGGTCTCTAGAAATACTGCTTGCTGAAGTATTTGTCAAAGCCAATAAAAAACAAATTTTTACATTTGTGGAATGCACCAAACCAGTTTTGACATTGTTGTTACCACTGCTGTTGCTAGAAACCAGATTTAGTTTATGGGTCTTGGCTGTCAGATGAATGAAGCAGAGAGCCAATTTTGTACAAGTGGGCCCCATGATTCCTGGGAGTGTCCGGAATGTGAGGAAGGCACAACGTGTGTTTCTGTTGCAAATCTCTCTTCCTGCCAGGAGTGACATTATCCAGATAGCTTGGCTCAGCCTGGTTATCCCACCCTATTGGCAGCTGAACAACCATGAGACAGAAACAAACAGCCTGGGTCAGGCAAAATAAACCACTGGGGAGTGTGGGAAGTGGGTGCAGAGAGCTTGTGGAAAGACAAATCACAACAAGTAAGAAATTCAGTCAAGGACATGCTAAAATAAAAACTGAACTAGATCAACCCTATGGGGTGTCACTTGGAAAAGCTGGTACATTATTTTTTGAGATATTAATCAAGTTTTTCTTGGCATTTGCCACCCCTACTGTCCATTTCCACCCCTTCCCCATTTGCAGACTGAAACTAGTTGGCACATGCCATAGGAACAGATAACATGCAGAACAGATTCTACCTGTCCTTTTCTACTACTTCTGTGTGTAAAAACACCTTGGTAATAAAGAAGCACCTTTGATTGTAGATGTCTCTGAAAAAAGGGAGCGGGGAGTCACTGGGATTGACTGAGGTTGCTTCAGAGACTTTCTACCCCAGTCAAAATTTAGCAGTTAGAATAGAGGGAATAGTATTAAATTCTTGAACATCTGAGTTTGCAGATGAGATTCAAATGTGAAACATACATACATTATATATATTTTCCTCTTCAATTTTTAGTTTCTCTCTAAAGCAGACATTAGGTAGAATATTTTAAGAAAGACCTATATTCTTGCAATACTTGTGAACAAGGAAGTACTAGGAAGTTTCTCATGAAGATTTTACTGCTGTTCTCTACAATTATAAAGCCAGTATCAATGCAATATGGCTACATTTGAAAACAACCTAAAACAATAAAGCCTAAAATTTCCTTGCTGAACTAAACTAAACCTGTACTTTAGGTATAGGCCTTTGTGTTATTTTTTTCAACAAACATTTATTGAGCATCAGTTATAGGCCAGGCAGCATGCTTGGAACTGGGGGTTTACTGACATAAAGAACACATGGTCCATGGGAAAGCTGGGATGGCTCAGCGGGTTAAGCGCTCGCTTTGAAGCCCTGGGGACCAAGGATTGAATCCTGGCCCCCGCCCATACGGACCCACATGCTGAACTGAGGTGTGCCCCCAGTTCAGTTCTTGCCGGAGCAGCCCCATGACCACCTGTGGAGTGAAGCTATATGGAAAACTACGTAATGTCGCCTATGGAGACTGCTCTGGGCCCTCCCCCTTCTCTCTGTCTCTCTCTGTCAAAAATCAATAAAATAAATCTTAAAAAAAAAAAAAAAACA
>PVKE010009290.1:0-45223 GCA_004027555.1 Craseonycteris thonglongyai | reverse complement strand
ATCGCTGAGTAGTATTCCATTGTGTAAATGTACCACATCTTCTTTATCCAGTCATCTATCGAAGGGCATTTTGGTTGTTTCCATGTTCTGGCCACTGTGAACAGTGCTGCGATGAACATGTGGGTACAGACATCTTTGCAGATTAAGGCTGTATGGAGATGCCTCAAAAAGTTAGGAATGGAATTGCCATATGACCCAGCAACCCCTCTCCTGAGCATCTACCCAAAAGGAGGCTTTCTTTGCTGAGTGTCCTGCGATGTAGGTGCTGCTAGAGCAGTGGGTGCTGCTGTGTCAGAGTTCTTACACAAGCCCTTGGCCACTGTTGTTCAAACTATTTTGCCCTTGGAGGTGGTCTTCATGGGGATAAAAATACAAGGATGGTATAAACTTTTCATATGCCAATCTGTTATTCTAGACATAGTGACTTCTGGGCTGATTTTGATCCCAGGGCATAGGACATTTTGGAAGTTGGATTACAATTCAGGCCAAGCTGCTAAGAGCTTTGTATCCCCAGGGAAGGGGACTGATATTTAGAAAGTACCTACTTTGATCTAGATATGTGTTGAATTAATGCACATTGTCTTAAAAAGGCACAGAGGGAAGCCGGGATGGCTCAGTGGGTTGAGAGTTCACTTTGCAGCCCCAGGGACGGAGGATCAAATCCTGGCCCCGGCCTGTGAGGACCCATATGCTGAACTGGGGAGTGCCCCCAGTTCAGTTCTCACCAGGGCGAGACCCCGGCCTAGTTCCTGCCCTGTGCAGCCTCAAGCCCACCTGTAGAATGAAGCTATGTGGAAAAACTGATGATGTGCCACTATGGAGACTGTTCTGGGCCCTCCCCCTTCTATCTGTCTCTGTCTCTGTATCTCTCTCTCTGTCAAAAAACAATAAATAAAATCTTTAAAAAAAAGTCACAGAAATTCTGTGAAATATGGTTATTTCCCCATTTTTAGATAAAAAAGCTGATACTTAGGATGGTTAAATGATGAGAAGGTCACTCAGCTAGTAAAGACAACAGAATATTGTTTGGGCTGTTGTTCACTCTTTCTACAGAGAAAAGTGGGAGTGAATACAGGGTCTGTTCAATCCTTTCTATAAGTGTGTTGTTTTAAGTCAGGGACTTGAAAGTTGAAATTGGATGAAAGAGCGTGCGTTGTGGTAAGGTGGAGGTTTTGGGGCAGTTGTTACATTGCTTTTTAACCAAAGGGTTAGAAAAAGTGAATATGCCTGTCATTTTAAGAAGTTTGAAACACTCAACAACAAAGAATTCCCAAGAGAGTGAAGCAGTGAACTATTTAGGCAAGTGGAAGCTATCTAGTTTTTGCTAAGAATGGAATAAAACTATAACCTCAATTATATTTTGTAAAAGAATATATAGAAGTGCTCTGTGGTATGGCTATTTCTATGTTTTAGGCAATTGGGTGGCTCTTCTGAAACTCATTTCCTTAGAGAAACTATACTCCATAACACATGCTATTGAGTTACTTAATTAAAACAGGCGATTACTACCCAACTTAGGCACCAAGGGAGGATGCTTTGTTACATGGGAGAAAGTCAGGGATGAGTTTCTCAAGAGCAGGAACTCTTTGTGTCTCACTCCCCTCTCATAGTGTCTTGTATGTTATAAGTTCTTAACAAATATTCGAAACTCAAGTTGACTGTTCTTGAGATAAGAGTTCTTGAAGATTTCTCTAGATAAAATAGAATTAAACCTCATGCTTATATTTGCAGACTTTTTTTTTTAATTATGAAAAGGCTAAGTATTAAGTAAAACTCTTGGGCAAGGATATGCATCTGTGTGATTGAAAGGAGATTTATTATTTAGCAGAAATATTCTTTTTAATTTTTTAATTGTTTTAACAGAAGATGAGAGAGAGAGAGAGAGAGAGAGAGAGAGAGAGAGAAGGGGTAGAGCCTATAGTTGTACCGGTACATCATTAGTTGTGACATGGTTTCATTCCACACAAGTGGATGTGGGGCTGCATGGGATGGGAACTGAACTGGGTGCCTTCCAAATGAGAGGCAGGAAACTTTGCTTCCAAGCTATCCCAGTGGTTATCAGTTGTGCTACAGTTCACCTTGTGGGGTTTGCACAGGCCAAGGCTGGAAATCAAACCCCAGACCTCACGATTGTGAGACAAGCACTCAACCTCTGAGCTATCCTGGCATCCTCAGAAATATTCTGATTTATATTTTTATAGTGAACCTGAGATAATTTCCTATGTTTGATGTATATTTGATATATTTGGAGTTTTTATTTTACTTTTGTTCATATGATGACCACCAGAATGTGTGCTATTTTACTACAGTGATTTAACTAAAACATGAAAGCTATTGTGAAGGTACATCACTAAAGTAAACAACAACTACAACAATAACAACATCAATATAGCAATATTACCTTTTTAACTGTTTTCCTTCTGTGTGAACAGAAACATATTTCTTAAAAATTTTTTTTTTTAAGATTGAGAATAACATTTTAGGATAATTAATGAAATTAAAGTCAATCACAAGAGACAGCTTTTAGTCAAGACGGTGGAGTAGGTAAACACTGTGCTGTCCTTCCCCCACGACTGTGCCAAGATTACAACTAAACTACAGAACAATCATCATTGTGAATCACCTAAAGTCTTGCTGAACAGAATTTCTGTAACTAAGAGTGTACAGAAGCAGCCAGTTAGAGACTGGTAGGAGTAGCAGAGATGTGGAGCAGGCTGGTCCCACACCCAGATGTGGTGGTTAAAAATCAAGGGGGATATATCAGCTGCAGAGGTACCTTCTGAGACATGAGAGGTCCCAGTTCCATGCCAGCCTCGTCAGCCCAGGGTTCCAAAGCTAAAAAGAGAAGCCTCCACTACTTCTGGCTGTGAAAACCAGCAGAGATTGTGGCTGAGAGAGACAAAAGGCTGCTGGAGTCCCACATAGTCCCCTTAAAGGGCCCATGCATAGACTTATTCTCTGATGGTCTAACTTGCTCTGAGCTCCAATGGTGGGGCAGCAGCTCAAAAGATACCAGGCACACATGGGGAGGAATTGAATTGTCTGGCATCAGGGTAAGGCCTAGAGAGGCAGCTGCCGTCCAGGCAGAAGTGCTGGAAGAAGCCACTATTTTTTTGTTGAGCCCTCCATTGACTCAGCCTGGAGATGCAGGTGGGCACTGTATCTGGTCCTCATAAACCTGGATAACACTATTCATCCAGCCCTGGTGACTCACTGAGACCTGCCCCACTCAACTTCCAGTGACTTTTCCATATAAAAAGCACGTCTTGGCTTATGATGTGTACTTTCTTAAAATCTCTCAAAGGTTCACAAACTCTAAACAAGTAACATCTCGTCTCATTGTGCCCCGTACCTCTTTTTTAGCAGTTCCAAGCCTGGTAGTAGCAGCAGCTAGCCTCAGTTTGCAGCCTAGCTTCTTCCAAGCCCAACACAAGTGGCAAGCATCTGCATATTACTTTGTAGCTCATGTCAAGTGGCCCTGGGAAGGACACAGGCAGCAGACAATGGCCTATTGTAAAGCCACACCCAAGAGGCCCCAGAAACAATATAATCAGTGGACCGCTTCAGATCACATCAGAGCAGCACCCAACCACCTCCACAAACAACATACCCAATGGCCAGACTGGGCAGGCACAAGTGCCCTGGTAAATCATATCCTACTATATAGGGTTGAGCCCTGCACAATAGCTTCTCCAGTGCCATCATGGCCAGTCCTCACAACCAATTAGCCTGAGAGTCAGTTTCTCTCATTGACACGCAAACAGCAACCAAGACTAAACTACAATAGGACGGCACGCATAACCCATGAAAGGGACATGCCTGAGGTACCCAGCTCAGGTCAAAAGGAAGATAGTGCTACTGGATCCTACAGGCCACCTACTATATAAGGCCACTTTACTAAGACTGGGAGACATTACAGCCCTACCTAAAACACAATAACAAATAGAGGGAGGTAGCCAAAATAGGAAGACATAGAAACATGTCCCAAATAAAAGAACAGAATAAATCTCTAGAAAAAGAACTAAACAAAATGGACACAAGCAATCAGACAAAGAATTCAAAACACTGGTTATAAGGATGCTCAATGATCAGAGTGAGAACTTCAACAAACAGAGAGAAAACATAAAAATGGAGGTAACACACATAAAACAGAATCAGACATATATGAAAAATACAATAGTGAAATAAAGATTACATTAGATAAAATCAACAGTAAATTAGATGAAGCAGAGGATCAAATAAACAATTTGTAAGATAAAGTAGCATAGCAGAAAACATCCAATCAGAATAGCAAAAAAAAGAATTTTTTTTTTCCCAAAATATATTATGATAGTTTAAGGGGTTTCTGGCACAACAACAAGCACACCAACATTCACATCACAGGGGCACCAGAAGGAGAAGAGAAAGCAAAAAACTGAATATCTATTTGAAAAAATAATGACAGAAAACGTCCCTAACCTGGTAAAGGGAATAGACATACAAGCCCAGGAAGTATAGAGTCCCAAACAAGGTGAACCCAAAAAGAAGACACATGAAGACACATCACAATAAAAATGGCAAAGGCTAAAGACAACAAGAGAATCCTAAAAGCAGCAAGACAATAGCAGTTAGTTACCTACAAAGGAGCTCCCATAAATCATTAGCTAATTTCTCAGAACTGCAATCTTGAATTCTGTGTCATTTAGCTCATATATTTCCATATCTTCAAGTTCCTTTACTGGAGACTTTTCATTTTCTTTCTGAGCACCTGTGTTCACTAGAGTACTCATTGCTGTTGGGGTGTTTCTGTTCCTGAGCATATGGACTTTTCCCCTGGTAGATGGGAAGAGGGTTTTCTTTTACTTCCCAGCTGGTGTTGCTGCAGTGTCTTACAGTATTTTCTCTTGGCTATTTGGTTTTCTCACAGTGGGAGACTTCCTAGAAGGTGGGCTTCTCTTATTTGACTCAGTCACCTTTATCTCTGTGCACCTCCTCTTTGTGAGGATATGGTGGGTGATGGTATTCTATGTCTCTGAGATCTCACTGCGATCAGAAGCTGCCACACCTGTGCTTCATGGTTTTCCTGGATCCCTCGGCCAGCTTTAGCAGGAAGAGTGGGGGTAGGTTTTTTTTTGTTTTTTGTTTTTTTTCCAAAAAGGTGCAGGTCTGTTTGTGTCACAGGGTAATGGTGGCTTCCTGGCTGCAGCTGACTGAATGCAGGCACTGGGTGAATCAGGAAGAGGGGTGGTGAGCTTTGGGAGAGAGCAAGCAGAAGCAGCTAGGTTTTGTATCTAAAACTACTCAGCATGCCAGCTGGGGCCCCACCTCATCCAGGGTCATGCCACACTCCAACTGCTGGCCCTGCATTCAGGCCGTGCACTCCATGTTTCTGCTGCCATGCCTCACTCCATCCACCTGTACTGCACTCCAGCTGCTCGCAACACACTCTGGCTGCTCTCTTCATGCTCCTGCCACCTGTGCTGTGCCACGCCACACCATGCCACCCACATCATGTTGCTGCTATTCGCCTTGTGCTCTGGCTGCCTGCACCTCTGCTCCTGTTAATTCTTGGCCTCTAAACAACCTGGGGACTTTCTTCACCTTGGCCATGCTCCCAGTCCTCAACCTCAGTCTCTCCTTTGCTGGTCTCCAGGTGGCACAGTGCAGCGTGTCTCCTCATTGCTCCCTCCCCCTGTCTCTCACTCACCTCCCTTTCTCTGGACTTTAGGTCTTTTCTTGCAATGAGTGGGTCTTAGCTGTGGCTGTGTGTTGCTTAGGGATTCCCTTGTTGAATTGTAGTTGTTCAATTCATTGTACTTTCCAGGAGAGTTTTCAAGAGTCTCCTCTCACACTGCCATCTTGACAGCCCCAATCCAGCTGTTTTCTCAACAGAAACATCACAGGCCAGAAAAAAGTGGCACAACGTATTCAAAGTGATGAAAAGCAAGGATTCACAATCTAGCTCACTGGTTCCTAAGCAGTGCTATGTGTACTCCTGGAGGTCCATGCTGGGCCTTTCAGGCGTAGCAAACCATCAGTAACAACATTTAACTCTGTTATGAATATTGTAAATTTAAATCTGTGGTTTGTACTTTGAGTGTAGTATTTTTTCTTTCCTAACTTATCTCATTTCTACTATTTTACATTAACATAGGCACTGAACAAAAGTGTCAGTGATTTTTAAAAACAGCTGTTTAAAAAGAAGAGCTATGATTTATAAAAATGGGTTTAAAGGGGGCACATGAGTGGAAAAAGGTTGGGAACCATTGGTCTAGATTACTGTACCCAGAAAAGCTATTATTTAAAATTGAAGGAGTGATACAGAGCTTCCCACAAGGAAGAGCTAAGGAGTTCATCACCATCAAACCAACATTACAAGAAATGTTAAGAAGAAGCAGAAAAAAAGATCAAAATATGAATAATAAAAATGATAACTACATATAAATCAGTAATTGCTTTATGTGTAAATGGGTTAAATGCTCCAATCAAAAGACCTAGTATGGCTGAATGGATAAGAAAACAAGACCCTTTTCTATACCGCCTACTGGAGACTCTCTTCTGATGGAAAGACACACACAGACTGAAAGTAAAGGAATGAAAAAAGGTATTTTATGAAAATGAAAACAAACAAATAAAAAAGCTAGGGTAGCAGTATTTATACTAGGCAAAATAGACTTTAAAACACAGGCTATAATAAGAGACAATAAAGGACCCAATAAATCAACTTCTGGTTATTAATCCAAAGGAACCCTACACACTACTTTGAAGGGATGTGTACATCCATTTGTTCATTGCAGTATTACTCAGACCTAAGAAAGAATAAAACCTTGCCATCTGCAACAACATGGATGGACCTAGAGGGTGTTGTGATGAGTGGAATAAGTCAGAGAAAGACAAATGCCATATGATTATACTTATATGCGGAATCTAAAGAACAAAATGAACAACCAAACAAAACAAATTCATAGATACAGAGAACATTTTGATGGTTGCCAGATGGGAGGGGGTTGAAGAGAAAGGGTGAAAAAGGGATTAAGAGGTACTAATTGGTAGTTATACTTTACATGGTAGTTATGTAAAGTATAACATAAGAAATATAGGCAGTAATATTATAGTAACTGTATGGTGCCAGATGAGTACCAGATTTGTCGAGGTGATCACTTCATAAGTTATATAAATTAAATGTTTAATCATTATGTTGTACATCTGAAAGGAGTATAATATTGTATGTCAATTGTAATTGAAAAACAAAAAATTATTTAAAAAATAAATTCAATCACTAGAAAATAAACTGCCTTTTATGTATATTTTAATTTCTTTTATTTCTGAATTTGAACTTTATACTTAGTGAATATGGTGCTTTTTCTTATTAACTTTCAAAATTAAAAAAATCATGGTTAAATACATATAATATAAAATTTACCATCTTAACCATTTTTAAGTCTACAGGTCTGTATTGCATATATTTTCAGATGTGCAACTGGTTTATAAAATTCTTCTCATCTTGCAAAACTGAAATTCAGTGCCCATTAAACAACAACTCCCCATTTCTCCCTACCTCCCGGCCCTGGCAACCACCATTCTACATTGTCTTTATGAATTTCACTACTCTGGGTACCTCATATAAGTGAAATCATATGTCTTTTTGTGACTGGTTTATTTCAGATAGCATAATATTATCCAGATTCATCCATGTTGTTACATTTGTCAGATTTTTCTTCTTTTTTAAGTTTGAAAAATATTCCATTGTCTGGATACACCACGTTTTGGTTATCCATTCACCCACTGATGGACACTTGGGTTGCTTCTACCTTTTGGCTATTGCCAGCCAGGCTGCTATGAACATGGGTGTACAGATATTTCTCTTATTCTAATTTCTCTGCTTCTAATTCTTTTGGGTACATACCCAGAAGTAGGATTGATGGATCATATGGTAATTCCATTTGTACATCTTTTGAGAAAGTACTGTACTATTTCCCACTATTTTCCATTTCTCTTATTCATGCTAAATTAAATTCTACTTTTATCAAAGTAACATGTGCACACAAACAATTAGATAGTACTAAAAGGATTTAGCTGCCCCACCCATTTCTCTAAAGTAGATTTGTCACAAATTTTGGTTAAATAATCAGTGTTTACAGTCATTACAACTATTATAAATATTTTATGTTGCTCAGTCAATATGTGCTAAACATTATGATAGGTCTCCTTTCTTGTACTAATTTTTTTTTTTAATCAGGTTGACTATAACATTTCAGAATAATGTAAGTTTAAGTCAATAATTGCATGAGAAGATCCCTTCTGTGTTTATTTTTGTTATTTCTAGAATTGTTACTATCTCATTTTTTTATTGCTTTGCCTCTGTATCTATTGATATATTTCCCACATTTCTTAAGAGAACTGTGAATGTCTATCACTAGTTATTTTCCACATGCTCAAGTGCACCATTCATCCTGTTGGTCCCACTGTTTCCTGACCATCTTCCTCCTCCATGTTGCTCTCCTGCTCCACTCTGTCTGGGTTGAGTTCTAGGCTTGAAGCACGGCTGACTTTCTGGGACTTCTCTTCATCCATTCTCTGTGTTGGGTGCCATGTTTCTTAGTCCTCCTGCCTTAGGCTTGCTGATGTTTGTCTTATTCTGCTTTACTTTCTTGTTTCCAGGAACCTTTACAATCTGTATTCCAAGTATGAGTCTTTCATTATTCATTGATGTGTTAGGTCTTCATAATGTATTGTCCCCTTCATTGTTATAAAATGTTCATCTTCATCTCTTGTTACCTTTTTTATTTTGAAATCTATTTTGTCAGATGTTCAGACAGCTATACCTGCTTTTCTCCTGAAGCTATTTGCTTGGAATTTCATTTTCCATGCCTTCACTTTGAGTCTTTGTTTGACTGTGCAGCTGAGATGTGTCTCCTGAAGGAAGCGTGTACAGTAGACTCTCAGTTAACCAGCACCCATGGGATTGGCAGATACCAGATAAATATTAGTTTCTGGTTGCTCGAGAGTTACTATTAAAAATAGACCTAACTAATACTATAATCCACACCAAACCATACCACACCATGCCATACTCTATTACCTCAATATTAATATTGAAATACAGTAATTAAAAGCATATTAAGGCAAATAAAGGCAAACAATATAATACAATTTCATTATAAAAACCTTTTTGTGAATGCATTGCAGTGTGCAATTTTAGTTAAATGACAGTCAATAAACTTTGCAACTTAATAAACTTTATTAACATAATTTTTGTAATTTCAAGTAATGTAGAAAAAACAGACACATATACACTAAAACTGCGAGTGTAGGTATAGCTAATTTACTGGGTAGACATCACATCAAGATTGTTAGGATCTAATGATGTAGATAGGACAGGATTAGTAGAAGTGGATATGGATGGTTTTGAATCTACATCAGTAAATGATGCTATACTGATCAAATTCCATGCAGCTTTCTTGAAAAATGAATGAACATCAGCTTTCTTTGAGGCCCTACACCTCTCACACAGTCAGATTTTGCATGATGTGCAGCTGTATAACATGCTGAGAAGTGAAGAAGGATTGCTGTTCTGCAAAAGCTATTATAGTTTCAAATGCTCTATGCCAGGATACTTTTTCCATCTTAGATCTTTTCACTTGTTGCTTGAGTTCCAGTTAATTAAGAGTATACTGTAGTTGTGTGTGTGTGTGTGTATGTTTTATTCAGTCTGCTACTCTGTGCCTTTTTATTGGTGAGTTCATTTCATTTACATTTAGAATGATTATTGATATAAGAGGATTTTCTGCAGCTATTTTATCTTTTGTTTCATGGTAGCTCTGTTCCTCTATTATGTCTTTTCCTTGTGTTCCCCCATTTTCTTTTTTATTATGTGTTTCAGTTCTATATTTTTATTTTTGTGGCTACCATTAACTTTATGCAAAATAGTTTTATATATACAATAGTCCTTTTTCTTCTGACTTGCATCTTATCTCCATTAACCAGTGCAAGTTCAGTCCTTTACCCCTTTTCTTTTATATTTTTCTTTATTGATTTTTTTTGACAGAGAAAGAGACAGACAGTGAGAGACAGAGAGAAAGGGGAGGGCCCAGAGCAGTCTCCATAGTTGACAGCATTAGTTTTCCATATAGTTTCACTCCACAGGTGGGCGCAGTGCTGCACAGGACAGGAACTGGGCCTGGAGCCTCCTGCATAGGCCCCGGCAAGAACTGAACTGGAAGCACACCCAGTTCAGCAGATGGGTCTGCATGGGCCGGGCCTGGGATTCGATCCTCAGGCTCTGGGGCTGCAAAGCGAGCGCTTAACCCACTGAGCCATCTCATCTTCCCCTATATTTTTCCTGTTACATATTATTCATTTAAGCTGTGAGTTAATGTCCAAATAGCAGTAGCTATTGTCCTTTTTTATTATTTAATTACAATTGACATACAATATTTTATATTAGTTTCAAGTCATTTTTAAAAATGTTTTTCCTCCTTTATATTTTATGTTATATTTAAGTGTTTGATACTTTCTATTCTGAACAAGAATCGCAATTTCCTGTATCTGTCTGTCCGTTAGTGATCTTGCTCATAATTATGTATCTGTCTTTTTGTTTTAGGAAAAACACCTTTTCATAGTTCTTGTAATGCAGCTCTTGTGGTGTTAAATTCCCTCAATTTCGGTAGTTTGGAAAGGTCATTTTTTTCTCTTTCATATCTAAAGAATATATTGCTGGACGTATTTTTCTTGGCTGGCAATTTCTCTTTCAATAATTCGCATATTTGATTCCTCTCTCTCCTAGCTTGTAGGTTTTCTGCCAAAAAATCTGATGATAATGTAATGGGATTTTCATCATCTTTTCTCTGGCTGTCTTGAGAATTCTTTCTTTGTCATTAATTTTTGACAGTTTTATTATAATGTTCCCTGGAGAGGCCTTTTTGCATTGATATAATCGTATGTTCCATTAGCTTCTTATGTCTGAGGATCCAATTCTTTCCAAAGATTTGAGAAAGTTTCATCAGTTATTTGTTTGAATAGACTCTGTTCTCTTCTCCTGCTTTTTGCCTTATGATATTTTTTAATATTGCTCTTCCTAATTGAGTGAGATGGTCCTTATAGAGTTCTTTCAATTCTCATTGATTCTCTACTTTCACCTGAATTGTTTCTGGATTTCTATATTCTATGTCACCAATTCTTTCCTTCATCTGGTCTGTTCTATGTCTTAAGCTTGTTAGTTCATTCTCCATTTCTTTTATTGAGTTCTTCAGCTCCAGAATTTATTTATTTATATATTTATTTCCTTCCTTCCTTCCTTCTTTCCTTTCTTTTCTTTTCTTTTTTGACAGAGACAGAGAGAAGGGGGAGGGCTCAGAGCAGTCTCCATAGCTGTACATCATCAATTTTCAACATGGCTTTATTCCACACAGGTGGGCAGGGTCTGCACAAGGCAGGAACTGGGCTGGGAGCCTCCTACATGGGAGGCATGCCCTCTGAAGCCAGGGGCCAAACTGGGGGTGGGGCAAGAGCCAAACTGGGGGCCTCCCACATGGAAAACACACCCCAGTTCAGCATCTGCATTTGCACAGGCTGGGGCCAGGACTCAATCCTTGGTCCCCAGAGCTGCAAAGCGAGCACTTTATTTATTTATTTATTTATTTATTTATTTATTTATTTATTGTTAAGTTTAATGGGGTGACATCAATTGGTAACAATTAGATAGTTTCCGGATGTACAAGTCTACATCACATCACCCATGCATCTCATTATGTGTTCACCACCCAGAATCAGCTCCCCCTCCATCACCATATATCTGATGCCCCCTCCCACCTCCCCCCAACTCTCCCTCCCCCCTCCTCCCTCCTCCTCAGGTAACCACCAAACTACTGAGTGTGTCATAATGCTGGTGCCCACTCCCACCTCCCCTCCCTCTCTCCTTCCCCGCTCCTCCCCTTTCCTCAGGCAATCACCCAGCTATTGAGTGTGTCCATAGGTCTCTGTGTCTTTGTTACTTTCAGTTTTATATTCCACCTATAAGTGAGGTCATATGTTTCCTGATTCTTTCAGTCTGACTTATTTTGCTTAATAAGATGGTCTCTAGGTTTATCCATGTTGTCACAGATGACTGTATTTCATCATTTCTTATCGCTGAGTAGTATTCCACTGTGTAAATGTACCACATCTTCTTTATCCAGTCATCTATCGAAGGGCATTTTGGTTGTTTCCATGTTCTGGCCACTGTGAACAGTGGCAAAGCGAGCACTTAACCCAGGGAGCCATCCCAGCTTCCCCCAGAATTTCTGTTTCGTTGTTTTTTTAATAGTTTCAATCTCTTTGGTGACATACGTACTCCTTTTGTTCACTGATTTTATTTCTGAGTTCATTTGAATTGCCTTTCTGAGTTTTTTGTATCTTGTTGACTTCTTTTTCAGAATTGCAATCTCAAATTCTCTGCCATTTAAATCACATATTTCCATGTCTTTTAGGTTTATTTTCTGTGGAGTCTTCACTTTCTTTCTAACTTCTCTTGTTTTCTTGGTTATTCATTGTTTGGTGGATTATTTCTCTGCGTGGAAGTGTGTGAAAATAAAAGCTGCTTTCTAAAAGAATTTTAGTTGATAAGTAGAGGTTTTTCTTTGGTTTTCTAGTAGATGGCACAGAACTGAGGGTTTTATTTGCTCTTCCCTGCTCTGTTGAGGCTTCTGGGATCTCTCTAGGGTGGTGTCACCTGAGCAGTGGAAAATGCTCCTTATTCCCCAAGAGGTGGGTGTCCCCTCCATGACCTGGTTGCCTCTGTCTCAGGCCAGCACTCCCATGGATTGGAAGAGGCGGGGAATGTATCTGTGTGCTCTGGGGGCTACCCTCCTGTAGTCAGAAGCTGCTTTTAGGACTGCTCCAAGTTAACTTAGCTGCTTCATTAGGCTGTGCTGCAACGTGTGAGGAATGAGTGGGCTGGGAATAGGGGAGTGAGTTTGCCTTTCTGCGGCTCTGCTTTTCCTCATGGGCTTAGACACAATGAGTAGAGACCACGTAGGCACAATGAGTAAAGACCACTCTTTTTCAGCCCATACATCATCTGCTGAGCGGGGATATTTCTTCTCTGTGGGCCACAGTGGGATGAGGTGGCATTTTCCCTGTGTGTGGAGTGCTTTGTGCAATGCTGGCAGGCGTTGGGGCTTTGTGATTTTTTGTGTATTTCTCTGCCCCTGACCCTGGACCTAACCTCAATATGTCAGCCACTCAGGTCTGATTGCTGTTGCTGCCCCTCAGGTCTGGTCTGCCCAGTGGGGACTGTATCCCAGCCCTTCACTACTATTGTGTCTGCTGGGGCTGCAATGAGCATGGGCTGCAGGTGGCTTGTATCTGTCCTTCCCCCTCCCCATCCAGACTCCGCAGTGTGCTCAGATATACCCACCTTCAGATATATCTCTGTGCAATGTCTCAGATGTGTTTGTGCATTGAGGAGGAGGTATTTAGTTAAATTACATACAGCTGTTCAACTTGTAAGTTCATGGGGAGAGACTTGGTGGTCCTCTCTCAATGCGATGTTGCTGATGTCACCCTATTTGCAATATTTGTAGGTAAGTGATCTTATTTCTCCTTGTAGGATTTTTGGAAAGCATCAAGAATGAAAGTTATTGCAAAGCTATTTGCATTCAGTAGAGAATAACATAAAATCAGTTAATTTTATGCCCATTTGGTTCTAGTTCCAACCTGGCCTTTTCATTTAAACATACATATATATTGATATATGAAGTGTGTATGAATGTGTGTAATTAGGTTTGTCAAATTATGATAATAGCTTACAGTTTCTTCCAGGCATAATGCTTAAAAACATCAAAACAATTAATTAAAAAGTAGAATTGTTTTGATATTAACATTAGAAGAGTGATGTTAAAGCCCACAAAGGCTGGAGGTGTTTTGAAGACCTATGTGTGCACCCTCTGAAACACTGCTCTGGGTCTTTATGTGTCAGAAGTTGATACAGTGTTTTCAAATGATTGTGTGGGGATTTATTTTTATCCTTGGTATAGAGTTCATTTATTTTTTAGACGAACAGAAGTCCTGAGGTAGAGTAGTCACTCCTTATGTAAGGTATTACACCATCTTACACGGATTAATGTATAATTTACTCACAAGATTTGGATGCTGGCTCCATCGGAAAGGAATGTGGGGGATTTTGCAATTTCAAATTTGGGCCCCAGGGCAAAGATTTGGGACTTGGAGAGAAAGATAACAAAGGTCTCTGGCCAAGGAAACACCTTAACAATCCATAGAGACATCTGGCCCATTATTTTCAGGATGTTCTGCCATCTGATCAGTTTTATAAGCAGAACATGTGCTTTCTGAGAATCCGGCTGTTCTCTGAGTGTTTATTAGGGGACAGTCCTGCTTAGACAAAAGTCTGAAACATCTCACTTCAATCCCATCACCTGCCATTCCCCCCAGGAACCTCAAATCTCTATCCATGTTGAATAACTTGCTGTTCCCTGAACAAAACCATTATGCACTCTCATGTTCCTGCCTTCTTTGCTCAGCTGGTCCAATGCCACTTTTTCTTCAATGGAAGCTCTAACATTATCCTCTGAAGGAATTCTCTGCTGGTTGCATCTCTGCCCTAGAAGTGAAATGTTGACCCAAAGTGTGTTAACCCCCTCACTCTTCACTCCTCTCACATAGATTTTGATTTTGGTTTATTGTCTGTTCTGCTCCTAGAATGGGCACTGAACAGAGGGACTGGGTCATTTTCATGGTTATATCCTCAGCTTGGCCCAGGCTCAATAAGTGTTTGTTCAAATGACTAGTGCATATTATGCACTGCTTAGTTCTGTCCTCTCTCTAGAGCAAGGGTTCCCAACTGCTGAGTCATGGACTGCTACCAGTCCGTGGCCTGTTAGGAACCGGGCTACACAGCTGGAGGTGAGTGGTAGGCGAGCAATCAAAGCTTCATCTGTAGTTACAGCTGCTCCCCATCTCTCACAGTACCGCCTGAACTCCGTCTCCTGTCACGTCAGCAGCGGCATTAGATTCTCATAGGAGTGCAAACCCAACTGTGACCTGCACACATGAGGGATCTAGGTTGTGTGCTCCTTATGAAAATCTAATGTCTGATGATCTGAGGTGGAGGAGGAGAGGGGCTGCAAATATAGATTAATATTAGCAAAGAGGTTTGACTGCACAGAGACCATAATAAATCAATTGCTTGCAGACTCCTATCAAAACTCAAGCTCAGGGCTCCCATGGATTCTGCATTATGGTGCATTGTATAATTAATTATTCCATTATATATTACCCTGTAATAATGATAGAAATAAAGTACATGATAAATGTAATGTGCTTGAATCATCCTGAAACCAACTCCTCCTGGCACCCCCTGGGTCCATAGAGAAAATGTCTTCCACGAAACCAGTCCCTGGTGCCAAAAAGGTTGGAAACTGCTGCGAGGATTTTGTCTTTAGAATTGGCTGGAAGGGGTAGTGGTTTGCATGCATGGGCTATGATGCCAGTTCTGCTTGTTGAAGTCATACATTTACTACTTACTGGGTGTGTGACTTCTTGGCCTCATTTTCCTCATATGTAAGATGGAGGTAGTAATAACACTCACCTCAAATAGTTGTTATGAGGATTAAATGAGTTAATATTTGTAAAATCCTTGGAACAGTGTTTTAGCTACCCTAAAGGTGTATTTTAAATAAATAAAATAATTTTGGGTACTCTGAATCAACACAATAGATAGAACAAGCTTGTTCAACCCATGGCCCATGGGCCACCTGGGGACCAAGGGGGCTTTAAATGCAACCTAACACAAATTTGTAAACTTTCTTAAAATATTATGGGATGCTTTCGCAATTTTTTTTTTTTTTTAGCTCATCAGCTATTGTTAGTGTTAACATATTTTATGTGTGGCCCAAAACAATTTTTTTTCTTTCAGTCTGGCCCAGGGAAGCCAAAAGATTGGATGGATACCAGTAAGATAGAAGGCTATAACTATGTGTCCAGTCCAATGTCCTTTGCTGATGGATACCACGCAAATTTACACCCGATATGAAGACAGTTAAGAGATGGCTCCAGAATAGATCTAATTGTAGGAGTGAAACTTTACTATCAACTGAAAAACACCACAGATCTTCAGCTTAGGAAAATACAATGTAATTTTTATACCCTCTTCATCTGTCATTTTTTTTTTTAAAGATTTATTTTTATTGGTTTTTGATAGAGAGAGAGACACACACACACAGAGAAGGGGGAGGGCCCAGAGCAGTCTCCATAGTTGACAGCATTAGTTTTCCATATAGCTTCACTCCACAGGTGAGCGCGGGGCTGCGCAGGGCAGGAACTGGGCCAGGAGCTTCCCGCATAGGCCCCAGCAAGAACTGAACTGGGGGCACACCCCAGTTCAGCACATGGGTCTGTCTGGGCTGGAGCCGGAATTCGATCCCTGGTCTCCAGGGCTGCAAATCGAGCGCTTAACTCGCTGAGCCATCCCAGCTTCCCCCACCTATCATTTTAACCTTTAAGATGATGCAGCATTCATTTGATTATATCACTACCCTTTTAAACACTCAAATTACCTTCCTATTGCAATTGGATGGATCCATTTTTTGCAAGCATTTCTGCTGACTGTGGATAATTTACCTCCTATGCCTGCTGGCCCTTTGTTATATTGCAGAGCTCTGCCAGACACCATCCTGATTTCACTAGTATCCATGTACTCCCTTCCAAGGCTCTATGTTGCATAGGGTGGTTACTTGACAATGCAGCACAGCAAGCAGCTTGAAATAAAATATAACACATCTTAAGGGTGCATGAATTTCTTTGAATTAGTGTTTCAGAGTTCTTTAGATAAATACCCAAGAGTGGAATTGCTGGATCATAAGATAGTTCCATTTTTAAATTTTTTGAGGAACCTCCATACCATTTTCCAAAGTGGTTGGACCAATCTGCAGTCCCAACAGGGTAGCAGGGTTTCCTTTTCTCCACATGCTTGTCAACACTTTTCTGTTGATTTATTGATGAAAGCCATTTTGATAGGAGTGAGGTGGTATTTTGTTGTGGTTTTGATTTGCATTTGTCTGATGATTTGTGATGCTGACCATCTTTCTATGGGTCTATTGCAAATCTGTATGTCCTCTTTGGAGAAATATCTATTCAGGTCTTGTGCCCATTTTGAAATTGGATTGTTTGTTTTTCTTGATGTTGAGGTGTATTAATTTCTTATAAATTTTGAGTATTAACCTTTTATTGGATGCCTCATTGGCAAATATCTTCTCCCATTATAGCCAAGATATGGGAACAACCTAAATGCACATCAATAAATAATTAGCTAAGAAGCTGTGTTACATTTATACAATGGAGTATTATGCAGCCAGAAAGAATATATCATACCTTTTGCAAAAACATGAATAGAACTAGAAGATATTGTGCTTAATGAAAGAAGACTAAGAAAGGTAAATACCATATGATCAGACTTATATAGAGAATCTAAAGAACAGAATAAATGAATAATCAAAACAGAAAAAAACAAACAAAAAACAACTCATGGGTGCCAGGATAGCTCATTGGTTGAGTGCTTGCCTTGCAGTCACAAGATCCAGGGTTCAATTCCTAGCTCTGGCCCAGGCAAACCCATATGCTGACCTGTGGGATGGCATGGTGGTAAAGATACTCGCCTCCCATGCAGGACACCACCAGTTCAGTTGTCACACAGCCCAGCCCCACATCCACCTGTGTGGAATGAAACCATGTCACAACAAATGATGTACAGCTATGGAGACTGCTCTGGGCTCTCCCCTCCCCTCCTTTCTCTCTCACATTCTCTCAAGCAATGAAATAAATTCTAAAAAAACAAAACAGGGAAAGCTGGGATGGCTGAGTGAGTTAAGCACTTGTTTTGAAGCCCCAGGGACCGAGGATCGAATCCCGGCCCTGGCCCATGCAGACCCACATGCTGAACTGGGGTGTGCCCCCAGTTCAGTTCTTGCCAGGGCCTGTGTGGGAGGCTCCGGCCAGTCCTGCCCTGCGCAGCCCTGTGCCCACCTGTGGAGTGAAACTATATGGAAAACTAATGTCAACTATGAGGACTGCTCTGGGCTCTCTCCCTTCTCTCTGTCTCTCTCTGTCTCTGTTTCTCTCCATCAAAAATCAATAAAATAAATCTTTAAAAACAAACAAACAAAACAAAACAAAACAAAACAAAACAAAACAACTTATGGACACAGACAATAGTTTGGTGGTTGCCTGAGGGGAAGGGGGAAGCGCTGTGGGGGATTCAAATATATGGTAAAGGGAAAAAAAAGAACTGACTCTGGGTAGTGAGAACACAATGAAACACATAAACAATGTACAGTAGAATTGTACACCTGGAACCTATGTAATTTTACTAACCAATATCCACCAATTAATTTAATTAAAAAAATACGACTGAAATCCTGGGATAGTTCAGCAGGTTGAGTGCTTGCCTTGCAATCATGAGGTTCAGGGATTGAATCCAGCCCTGGCCCATGTAAACCCACATGCTGGACTGTGGTGCAACTGGTAACTGATGAGATGGCTCAGTGGTGAAGGTTCTCCCTCCCATGTGGGAGGCCCCTGGTTCAGTTCCCACCCTGAGCAGTCACACATCCACCTGTGTGGAATGAAACTGTCACAACTGATGATGTAAGACTATGGAGACTGCTATGGGCCCTCTCCACTTCTCTCTCTCTCATTCTCGCTCTTTTCTCCAGATGTACCTTCTCTCAAACAATAAAATAAATCTACAAAAAATGACACATCTTTTTGAATGGTCTTATGTCTATTCCGACCTCTGATATTTTTCTTGTTCATCTTTTGGACTTGGATGGCAAATTCCTGTGATGATTCTAGGCCTCTCTTTGTCATCTTTATTTTTCCTTAATCCCCAAATTCTTGTTAGTTTCTTTCTTTCTTTCTTTCTCTCTTCCCCCCCCCCCCTTTTTTTTGACAGAGAGACAGAACCATCTCCATAGTTGTACATGATCAGTTTTTTTTAAAGATTTATTTTTATTGTTTTTTACACAGAGAGAGAAATACAGAGACAGAGATAGAGAGAAGGGGGAGGGCCCAGAACAGTCTCCATAGTTGCACATAGTTGGTTTTTCCACATAGTTTCATTCCACAGGTGGGCGCGGGGCTGTGCAGGGCAGGAACTGGGCCGGGGTCTCAACCAGGTGAGAACCGAACTGAGGGCACTCCCTAGTTCAGCATATGGGTCCACACGGGCCAGGGTCAGAATTTGATCCTTGGTCCTTGGGACTGCAAAGTGAACGTTTAACCCACTGAGCCATCCCGGCTTCCCCGTTAGTTGTACATGATCAATTTTTGACATGGTTTCATTCCACACAGGTGGGCGGGGGCCGCACAGGGTGGGAACTGGGCTGGGGGACTCCTGCATGGAAGGTACACCCCAGTTCAGTATATGGGTCTGCGTGGGCCTGGACTGGGATTCGATCCTTGGACCCCGGGGCTGCAAAGCAAGCACTTAACCCGCTGAGCCATCCCAACATCCCCTCTTGTTAGTTTCTTATGCAGAGCCAGGTTAGGGGTTTCATTGTCTGGCTTTTGCTCATTCAGGTTCTTTCCCTAGCATTTTATATTTATAAGCCAACACGTCCATTCCACAAATAAGAGGTATCATAGTGTTGTGTTAAGGGGATGGGCTCTAGGGCCAAACGGCCTGGTTCCAAATCGAGTCTCCACATTTCCTGGCTGCGTGCCTTCCCTGTGTTACTTAACTTCTACCTGCCTTTGGTTCTTTAAGTATAAGATGGTCATTGTAATAATGTAGGAGGACAAATGTAATAAGGATTAAATGAGTTAATACATGCAAAACACGTAGAAAATTGTGTGTCACATAGTAAGCACCTACTAAATCTTAACTTATTTTTAAAATAAGGTAGATGCATAAGTAAGACAGCTTTCTCCCTGAGAAGCATTCTTCAGGAAGCTATTTAAGCAATAGTACATTTTCCTCTTTACACCAATTCCATCATGGTCAATTTTCTAAGATGACTTCTGACTGTTGTTAACATATAGGACTGGCTGAGAGAGCCAGCTTAGGATCCGACTGGGCTTAGACTTGGTTCCAGTTGTTTTCCTTATGTGATATTCAGAAATTAATTTGCTAAGACTTGATTTTATCGATCAAGTGGGGACAATAGTGTTCCCTGCAGTTTGTGTATAAAATGAGCTTAAGTGTTGTGTCAAGTATTAACACAGTGTCAACTATGTAAGTACTTTATTAAGTGTAAGTACTTTATAATATTAAGTGATTATTACTATTATGTTGGTTTTATTGTAACTTTTTTTTTTTTAATAATCAAGAGCAACAACATGTGCTTCTAGAAGGCTGAAGAACTCAGTGTCACCTCATTTCATCATACCCTGTGGTGGAAAATATCTTTACATTTATTTAGGAGAGACTATGAATCTTGATGTTCAATGGAGTGCTTACAAAAGGAGCAAAGAAAGGCACTGACTATATTTTGTAAAAGGAGTAATGAAATTGTCCTATATGACATTTCCGCCATTGGTGGGATCAGAACCCATTTAACAGAAAGCTTCTGTTTTCTCAAGGGGACCACAGCTCTCCAGGAGTAGAGCTTTTTGCTTTTCGCTGACTGTTCAGTGCATGGATGAATGTAAACTTGCTACTCAGCAGAGATTGCTGGAGTGATACTCTAATGGAGCCACTGGAGAAGGATAAACCAAGATAGAAACAAAACTACATTCCAAATAATGCTCAGTGCCTTTTTTGCTACTTTCCATTGTAATTCATTTCCATTAGAGGCACTTAGGACCTTTTTAAAGCTATTACATTGTAATTTCAGAACTTCCTGTAATTTAAAAGAACACAACATGAACACTTTCTTAACAATTCAAAGAAAATGGAAAGAAATGTAAGATTTGCTATTCAGAGTTCAAATTCCATAACCAGTGAGATGTTGAAATACAGCTCTGTATTTCATTTCAACTCAATGGACAAGGCACTTCAGGAAAAAACCCCGAACTTTAAATAATAATTTCTGTGCTGGTTGTATAGACAATATGCAGAGGGTGCCAAAAAAATGTACACACATTTATAGGAAAAAAAACTGTATTAAAATGGCAATACTCAATATATACTGATAACAAAAGATCAACACAAGTCATACTCTAATGGAGCCACTGGAGAAGGATAAACCAAGATAGAAACAAAACTACATTCCAAATAATGCTCAGTGCCTTTTTTGCTACTTTCCATTGTAATTCATTTCCATTAGAGGCACTTTTGACTTCTGCAATTACAAGAGGTGCTCAAAGTGGTTACTATCAGTGTCTAGACACTTCTGATTATGGTGAACTACTGCTTGAGCAATGTTAACCAAAGTGACCACTTGTATTGCTGCACCTGCTGTTTCAATCTACCACGCATCTCAACCTTATCATGAATGTGTGCAATTGTAAGGTGTGTTAAAGGTTCCATTGTCATTGTACTTTTACAGTGTTCTCAAATTTCAAATACCACTTCAAAATGGTCTTGTGCTCCTCTAATGACAACTATGCTTATGCCATTTCCTTTGTCTTACCTGTTGTATGATGATGCTGGAATTCACTCGATTAATGCCACTTCTGAGCAAATATCATGCTACACATTGCTACCATAATTCAATTCAACTTTGAAAAATAATATATAGATAACATTTTAAAAAATATGTACACATTTTTTTGGTACTCCAGGTATATCAAAATAGATAGAGACTTAAAGATCCAAAAGAGGAAAGAAACTTTTAAGAAAAAATGATTCAGAATTTAGTTTGAATCACCACCTAAGGTGTATGAAACTTGTGAACAGTTGCTTACTTATTCAAGTAGCAGCTTTTATAGAACAGTACAAAGGACAGTGTACCTACTACAAAAAGCAAGTGCCTAATAAGTTATTCAATGACACTAATTCTTCTCTATCTGGGCCAGCCAAGGAAAAAAATTTGAGTTAGTCAAATGCTGGCTTTTGCCAAGAGTTTTAAGACACAGATTTTACTAGGTAATAAAGTTTATGTAGCTGTACCATATCAGCCACTGTGCAGACAATCTGTAGTTCAGGTACACTGCAGATTTTTTTTTCTTGTTAATAAACATTCCTCACAGTGAGACTTATTAGTAGATTTAATTGAAATAGCTTCCACTTTCAGTACTCTTTTTCTAAGTCAGTAACTACCACAGGCAGCTTTGGAATAGAGGGGAAGAAGTACAAGGAAGGCGTTAGAACCGCATTCTTCATTCTGCTGCCAGATGGTGTCTCCACTCTCCCTAAGCTAAAGACAAGGTTTTCCTTCTTCCCACCCCAGCATCAAAGGTCCCCATCATCAAATCAGAACCCTTTCTAGGCACAAAGTTGATTTTTCTTGACATTTATTGTGGTCCTGGATGTAGTGCCAAATCTTGTAATAGCAGGAAACAGTGGCTGAAGCTTCAAAAAATAAAAAATAAAAACAAATTCTGATTCACAAATGAAAAGTTCTGAAAACAAATTTTTTTAAATTGTTTTTGACAGAGAGAGAGAGAGAGAGAGAGAGAGAGAGAGAGATACAGAGACAGAGAGAGAACTGGACTGGGGGCACTCCCCAATTCAGCATATGGGTCCACACGGGCTGGGGCCGGGATCCGTTCCTGGGTCCCCGGCGCTGCAAAGTGAGCACTTAACCCACTGAGCCATCCTGGCTTCCCCTGGAATAAATTTTAATGATTATCTAATCCCAACACCTCGCTTTACAAATGAGAAACTAAGTCCTGGAGAAAGAGCCTACCTACGTCACATGCTGTGTTAGGGTGGAGCAAGAACATGTGTCTCCCATGATTTTGGAGTCACATGTCCTATTGCTCTATTTACTTGGGTTCATTTTATTTATTTATCTATTTATTTTTATTTATTTTTATTTTTAAAGATTTATTTTATTGTTTTGAGAGAACGTGAGAGAGAGAAATAGAGAGAAGAGGGAGAGCCCAGAGCAGTCTCCATAGTTGTACATCATTAGTTGTGACATGGTTTCATTCCACACAGATGACAGGTAGATAGAACCCAAAATTGCATGAAGTTTGGGTTCGTTTTTTGATGAAGAGAAGCTACATTGCTTGGCACACAATGGGCTTTATGCACTCCATATGACTGACTGACATCCTTCAACTCTATGTAGAAACACGAGTTTATGCACCAATACTTGTGTACCTGGAGAGTATCACAGTGTCATCTTTGAACACTATAAAATTTTCTGGTTATTATGTAAAAACAATTCAAATTGGGGAGAGGTCTTATACATCAAGGGGGTGAGATCTTCAAATTCTTTTCCACATGCCTCCAGTGGGAGCACTTTGGGAGTGGGTACTAGCTGGTACATTCCAAGTAGTAGACTGTCTCCTGAAAGTTACATAGTTCCATCAGGCCAGGCTCTGTGGTAGGAGTGGCTGAGTGTTGTCAGCTATCTATATCTAAAGATGCCCAGGCACGTCTGCCCATGGAACTCCACGGTCCTGGTGTGGACCTGCCCTGGGATTTTGTCCCAGACCTCAGTACCTCCTCGTGTCAATCATAGCGCAAGGATCCCAGGGCCATGTAGGAATAGACAGTGAAGTTTTATTGTTTCAGTTTCTAGCTTTTTACCTCTCCTGTTAACTCTCAAACAAGGTGAGTGAGGGAGCTCACACTGCAACACCCTTTTCAGTTTTCTGCTTCTGTATCCAACCTAATCCCTGTTTATGCTGTGAGTTCATTTCTGAATTGTGGTAGCAAATTATCTTTTCCTTTTGTCTATATGTTTTTATCTCCTTACCCTTTATGTTATTCTTAAGTATATTCTGTGTAGGGCTTGCTATTTACTGCTTCTGTCTGTCTGTTAATAATGTTGCTCATTGTTTTGTATCATTTTATCTTTTTGTTTCAGGTAGAATAATGTCTTTCAGTATATCCTGTAATGCAGGACTTGTGTTGAAAAATTTTCTCAGCTTCTGTATATCTGGAAAGGTCTTTATTCCTTTGTCATTTCTAAAGGATAACTTCACTGGATGTGTTATTCTTGGCTGATAATTTCTCTCTTTCAATAGCTTGAATGTTTGATTGCATTCAATGCAGGCTAATAGAGTTTCTGCTGAGAAGTCTGATGACAATCTAATCAGCTTTTCTTTGTAGGTTACCATATGTTATTTTCACTGTCTGCCTTGAGAATTCTTTCTTTGTCATTAATTTCTGACAGTTTCAATTATAATGTGACTTGGAGAAGTCCTATTAGAATTGAGATAATTAGGTACTCTGTTTGCTGCTTGGATTTGAGGATCCAGTTCTTTCCATAGGTTTGAGAAATTCTCATTGACTGTTGATTTGAATAGGCCCCTTTGCCCTTTTCTGTCTTCTCCTTCTAGTATACACATTATGCTTATGTTCTTATATTGTTTCTGATAGATTCAAATAGTTTTTGTAGAGTTCTTTCATTTTTTAAAAAAACTAAAAGGATTTATTTTATTGTTTGAGAGGAGAGAGAGAGACAGAGACAAAGAGAGACAGAGAAATACAAAGAGAAGGGGTAGTGGGGAGGGCTCTGGGCAGTCTCCATAGTTGTACATCATCAGTTTTGACATAGTTTCATTCCACACAGGTGCATGTGGGGTCTCGTGGGGGTGGAACTAAACCAGGGGCCTCCCACATGGGAGGTGAGAACTTTCACTGTTATCCCAGTGGTCACCAGCTATGCAGCATGCAGCTTTACAGTATTTTCAGCATAAGGGTTTACACTGGCTGGGGCAGGAATTTGATCCCCAGACGTCATGGTTAAAAGGTAAGCATTCAACCTGTTGAGCTATCCCGGCATTCCTAACTTTTAAATCTCTCTCTTCTTCCATCTGTGTCATTTCCAAATTTGTATCTTCAATATCACTAATTCTTTCCTCCATTTGGTCAGCTCTATTTCTCAAGCTTGCAATTTCATTCTTTATCTCTTTTATTGAGTTCTTCAGCTCTAGAATTTCTATTAGGTTCTTTTTAAAAACTTCACTCTGTTAAAGTATTCATTATGGTCATTGATTTTATTTATGAGTTCATTAAACTGTCTGAGTTTTTTGTTGTTTTTTTTTTTGTATCTCATTGAGTTTTTTCAGAACTGCAATCTTGAGTTCTCTGTCATTTAAGTCATATATTTTCATGTCTTTAAGTTCTTTTTTCTGGAGATATTTTATTTTCTTTCTGTGCTGCCTTGTTACCTTGGTTATTCATAGTAACTGATGAACTATTTCTCTTTCTGGGCATTTACAAAAGTGGATTCTGCAGCAGGGTGATATGAAGAGGTCTTTCTTTTGTTTTCCATTACACAGCGCTGGGACATTTTATTATCTCTTGCCTTGTTCTGGCTTCTTATAGTGGAAGATTTCCTGGGGAGGTGAGCATCTCCTCCATGACCAGGTTGCCTCGGTATTAGGGCATCACCTGCATGGGAGGATGTGGAGGGTGATGGCATTCTGAGCCCCTGAGATCCCAATGCTACTCCTGCAGCCAGATGCAGAGCTCTGTGCCTCCACAGCCCTGGGTGCCCCTGCTGGGATCAGCTGCACCTGATGCGGGTGCGGTGGGCTGGGAGAGGTGGCTGGTGTACTTGTGGCTTTGTAGTCCCCTGAGTAACGGTGACTGCCAGACCAGACCACAGCTGCCTCACTTTTGTATCTTCTCTCTTGTCCCTGGAATTAGCCACAGGGCACACCTGCCACTCAAACTCTCTCTTTAGTTCTCAGGGCTGTAGATAATCTGTCCTTTAATCTGACAGTGCTACAATTATGTTTTTTTCTGGGGCCTGGGGCTAACACGGAGAGGATACAGGGAAGGTGATCTCTGCGAGGAAGTGGGGGAGGGGAAGGCCATCAGGCTTCTTGGCTTTGTTTTCTGCTTGTCAGTGGGGTCTGTTAGTCCACTGATAGAGCACTTTTGTATCCAGTCTTTGCCTCAAAGACTGAATTGCTAATGATTGCTGGGTTCAGCCGTGTTATAGCTGATCATTCAAACCAGGATTGCCGGGGCCACAGAGAGTGCACATGCAGCCTCAATCCTCCCCTCTCCTAGGGCTGCAACGAGCTCTGGGCTGCATCCAGTGTCCCCTGTCTCTGTTCTTCTCCCTCTCCTCCTCCCCTATTTGCCCCTATTTTCCCACCTTCAGATGTTTCCATACACGAATCTCTTTGACATGTTCGTGCCACACAGGGAATTCTTTGTTGAACTGTAGCTGTTCAATTTGTAACTTCAAGGGGATAGATCAAAGGGGTACTTCTCATGCTGCCATGTTTTTGACATCCTCAAAAATCAGCTTTGCATATTGAAGAAGATGAGTAAAAATACCAGCTCTATAGCAAGACTTTTGTGTTGCTTTGGGTGTGTGTGTGTGTAAAGCTGTGCAGTAGGTATTGTTAGACATAGAAATAGCATAGGTAGAGGGACATTTTATTGGCTTTGAGAATAGTACAATAAAAAGGTAGGAACTTGGAACAGTCCCTGAGGGTAACATTTTTATTGGCTCTGGGAATAGTAAAATAGAAAGTTAGGAATTTGGAATGGTGTCTGAGTCTTACGGTAGCAATAAACAGAGAACTTTTTTTTTTTTTTTCAATTTGGTTTAAGAGAAATCAGATGGACTGAACAGTAATTTTCTCTGACATTAGTATCCTAATAAAAAATTAGTTTAGTGAGAAAACACAGGCACCATCAAACTACTATTTTATCCTATATGAATGAAGTAAGTGTGCAATCAAACAGTACTGGCACTGAAATCTCCAGGTGTACATATGGTCTGATTTTTCTGGTGCATGTTCTAATTATATTTAGTAAAAACTTCCCAGTAGGCATCTTTCTGTTTTGCTCACATTTAATGATAATGCTTGGCTGTACTTGTAGAAGGAAGGCTAAGGGTAGGAATGTATTAATTTACTTTAAATGGCAATTGGACAGATCTGTCATTATTATCGTAGGCTCTGCAATCTGTTAATTTGCCAGTATGAAAAAATAAACAGTAATTGCTGCACAATTCCTACTGGAAAAATTACATTTCCCTCAAATTTGTAACACTTATATGTATCATGAAACATCAGGCTGAGGTGCTACTTGTAATTCTGTGAGTTTAGTTGGTTTTGAGAACAAATGCAACCAGGAATAATCCATTACATAACCAATTACTCAGAAACTTCATTGAATCTACGATCTCACTGTTGCTGCTTCTTTTTCTTTAGCTACCACTGCAGGTACACAGTTTTGGGACTTCATAATATATGCTAACACCGTGATTAAGGAATTTTCTGGAGAGGAAGCTCTACCACATCAGCAGTGTCAAAAAGAATAAACCTTAGATCTATGTAAATTGTGTAAATTGGGCTTCAGTTTGTACCATTTGGGAGAAATAAATAGTCGCAGTCTCCAGGTGCTTCTATCTGATAGATGATGTCTTCCTCTATGAGGCTGGACTTAAGTATCTGCAGTCTCTCAATCTTTCTCAGCTTAGCATCTTTCTCTCTGCCATCCAAAGCTAGAGAATATCTGAGATCAATCAATCATTCATGTTTGTCTCCTGTATTTTTATTGTACTGCTATCTCAACCAGGCATTTATTTATATGTTAAAGTTTTTCTTTTCTACTTAGGGGAGTTCTCTGCCTCCTATTTTAATCAAATTTCTGACAAAGAATTGTGCTCAGAAACAACTCTTTTCATTAATAGAAGCAATACTATTTTACCACAGTTGACCATAAAATTATATAATAGTTTGATATCCTTAGCAAAATAAATACCAGTCCGTACATTGGCTTCCTAATTATGAATATAATCCCTACAAATAAAGGAATAGAGACTCACTTTTGGGAGATTGGCTTGGCATAATACTTTTTAAAAAGTATTTTTATGAATAAGTATAGCTGCCATACAATGTTATACCAGTTTCAGGTGTACGCTATAGTTGTTCAACATGTATATACCTAAAGACATAATCACCACAACAAGTCCCACAACCATCTGATATCATACCATGTTATCACAATATTATTGACTATATTCCCCATGCTATATATTGTGTCCCCATGACTTATTTGTTCTAGACCTGAACATTTAGACCTCTTATTGGCCTTCACTTTCCCCCGTTTTTAAAATTTTTCAATTATACTTGGCATTCAATATTATTTTGAATTAATTTCAGGTGTACTGCATAGAGGTTAGATATTTGTTTAATTCAAGAAGTGATCCCCTGACAAGTCTAGTACTCATCTGGTAGTATACATAGTTATTATCCTATTATTGATTATATTTCCTGTGCTTTATTTGACATATTCATAATTATTTTGTAACTAGCAATTTGTACTTCTTAATCCCCTCACCTTGTCCCCCAACTCCACTACCATTACCCCAATAAATCTAGTATCCATGCGACACCATGCAGAGTTATTACAATATTATTGTTGACTATATTTCTTATGTTATACCCTACACCCTCCATAACTACTTTGCCACAACCAATTTGTACTTCTTAATTCATTTTCCTCTTTCACCCACCTCCTTAATTTCCCTCCCATCTAGGAACTATCAAAATATTCTCTATATCTATGACATTGCTTCTGTTCTGTTTGTTTAATTTGTTATTTAGATCCACATATAAGAGAAATCACCTTGCATTTGTCTTTCTCTGTCTAACATACTTCACTGAGCATAATACACACCAGGTCCATCTATGCCACTGCAGATGGTAAGAACCCATTACCTTTCAGTGCCAAGCAATATTCCATTGTTGGGGAAGCTGGGATGGTTCAGTGGGTTGAGCACTCGCTTTGCAGCCCTAGGGACCGAGGGTCAAATCCTGGCCCCCGCCCATGTGGACCCATATGCTGAACTGGGGTGTGCCCCCAGTTCAGTTCTTGCTGGGGCCTATGCGCTCCCGCATAGTGAAGAATACAATAACTAAAATGAAGAATGCACTATAAGGAATCACCAGCAGATTAGATGAAACAGAGGATCAAATCAGAAATTTGTAGTACAAGATAGCAGAAAACATCAATCAGAATAGGAGGCTCCTGGCCCAGTTCCTGCCCTGCGCAGCCCTGTGCCCACCTGCGGAGTGAAACTATATAGAAAACTAATGTCAACTATGAAGACTGCTCTGGGCCCTCCCCCTTCTCTCTGTCTGTCAAAAAACAATAAAAACAAATCTTTAATATTCCATTGTAAATATGTACCACCTCCTCTTTATCTATTTATTCATCAATGGACACTCAGGCTTCCTGCACATCTTGGTCACTGTAAATTTTTCTTCTCCTTTAATGTTCACTCTGTGTGTATCTTATAATCTGAAGTGAGTCTCTTGTAGGAAGTTTTTATAAATGTTTTGTTTTCTTATCCTTTCAGCCACCCTATCTTTTGATTGGAGTATTTCATTAATTTACATTGAACGTAATTGTTGATATGTACTTATTGTCATTTATTATTCATATTTTTGGTGTGTGTGTGTGTATTTTTTTTTAAGATTTATTTTGATTGTTTTTTGGCAGAGAGAGAGACAGACAGACAGAGAGAGACAGAGAGAAGGGGGAGGGCCCAGAGCAGTCTCCATAGTTGACAGCATCAGTTTTCCATATAGTTTCACTCCACAGATGGGCACAAGGCTGTGCAGGGCAGGAACTGGGCTGGGAGCCTCCCGCGTAGGTCCCGGCAAGAACTGAAGTGGGGGCACACCCCAGTTAAGCATGTGGGTCCTCATGGGCTGGAGCCAGGATTTGATCTTGGGTCTCCGGGGCTGCAAAGTGAGCACTTAACCCACTGAGCCAACCCAGCTGCCCCTCTGTCTGTCTTAAAGAAGTCCCTATAAGGGACTAGAAAGTAATACTGATTTGGTGGTGATGAAGTCCATTAGCTTTTTTTTTTGTCTGGGAAGCTCTTTATTTGTTTTTCAATTTTAAATAATAGCCTTGCTGGGTAGATCCTCTTTCATTTTCATCACTTTAAATATTTCCAGATAATCTCTTCTGGCCTACAAAGTTTCTCTTGAAAAATAAGCTGATGGTCTTATGGGAAATCCCTTGTAAGTAACTACTTGCTTTTCTTTTGCTGCTTTTAGAGTGATCTCTTGTTTTTAATTTTTGCCATTTTAATTACAATGTGTCTCAGGGTGGGCCTGTTTTGGTTCATCTGATTTGGGACTTGCTGTACTTTCTGGGCTGTACTTTTCCTTTGACAGGTTTGGAAAGTTTTCCATTATTTTTTCAAATAGATTTTTAATTCCTTGCTCTCTTCTCCTTCCGATACCTCTACAATGTAAATATTGGTATGCTCGATGTTGCCCCAGAGGTCTCTTAAACTATCCTCATTTAAATTTCTTTTTTTCTTTTTGCTATTCTGATTGATGTTTTCTGCTATCTTGTACTACAAATTTCTGATTTGATCCTCTGCTTCATCTAATCTGCTGGTGATTCCTTATAGTGCATTCTTCATTTTAGTTATTGTATTCTTCACTTATGACTATTTATTTTTATGGGTTCCATGTCCTTTTTATGCTTGCTATCTCTTTGTTGGAGTTCTCGCTTTCTTGAGCACGCTTATAAGAATTGTTTTGAATTCTGTATCTGGTAGGTTGGTTGCCTCCATTTTGTTTAGTTCTTTTTCTAGAGTTTTCTCCATTTCTTTCATTTGGGTTACATTTCTTTGTGTCCTCATTTTGTTTACCTCTCTCTGTTTGTTTCTTTGTATTAGGTGAATCTGCTACATCTCCCAGTCTTTCCAGGTGGCCTTATGTAGTAGGTGCCCTATGTGGCCCAGTGACACAGTCTCTATGGTCACCTATGCTGGGCACTCTAGGAGTGTTCCTTCTGTTGGGTTGTGTGTGCCCTCCTGTTATAGTTGAGACTTGATTGCTATTGGTGCATCAGTCAGTGGGATTGACCCTCAGGCTAACACTTTCTATGGGGCTTGGCCACATCCACAGCTACTGTGTGGGTGTTTATCCCATTGAGTGGGATTTGTCCCATTGAGTTCTGGTGCCTGTTCAGCCCACCCTTTGTGTTTGCTGCTTGTGGGGCTAATTGGGTGGGCTCTGCTGTGGTCTAAAGTCAAACTCCAAGTATGTTGGTTCTTGGGCCTCTTGAGAGGGGCTCCAGTACAGGCCAAGGTCAGACACTGCCTGTGAAAGGCTGGGGACTGACTGCCTGGTAGGAGCTACACAAAAAACCATGGTTGGTTGTTGGCTGTGCTGGACCTGGAGGAGCATGGGAAAAGCCATGCTGTGAATTGAGGACAGCTGCCACCAGTACTGGGTCTGGGGTTGCTCCATAAAAAGCCAGGATGCTTTGAGAGCTGCTGCTAGTAAGATTTAATCACTAATAAAGCCTTGAACATATGAAATTGGGTGTGGTAGGGTCTCAGTGAGTCACCAGCGTGGAGTGAGCAGAGTTCACCAGACCAATTTAGATTTAGGTTTGGCCATGGGCATTAAGGAAGGGTCTCAACACAGTAAAGATGGTACCCACCTGATGGCTGCGTATGAAGAGGACCCCACATTGGGGAAATGGCATCTGTTCTCCCAGTCTTCACCCCAAAGCCACATAACTCAGCCATTCCCTATGTGGCTCTAATGCCCCCAAGTCACTGTTCCTTCACTGGAGCCCAGAGTGAGTGCCTACAAGTGAGTCTGTGCATGGGCTGTTTAAAAAGATGTCTGGGTTTCTAGCAGCCTTCTGTCTCACTAGGATGGTCAGGATCCCCACTGTTTTTCACAGCCAGATATTGTGGGGGCTTCTCCTCCCGGCACCGGTACTCCAGGCTGGGGAGCCTCGTGTGGAGCTGAGGTCTCTCACTTCCCTGGGATAAGCCTCTGTGACTGAGATATCCTCCCAATTTTCAGCTGCCATGAATAGGTATGGGGCTAGCCCACTGCACACCTCTGCTACTCCTACCTGTCTCGATGTGGCTTCTTTAGATCCTGTTATAAAACTCCTGTTCAGCTAGACTTTAGATGGCTCTTCAGGTTGATTGTTCTATATTTTAATTATAATTTTGATGTGTTGATTGGATGAAGCAAGTACAGCATTTATACCCTCTACCATCTTGGGTCTCTGGCTTAATATTTTTTAATGATTATACAATTCATAACCTGTGTAATCCATAAACAAGTATATTGTCTTTTCATTTCCTCCAATACTTTTTGCATACGTATTTGGAATTTACAATCTCTAGACATTCATTTATTTAGTCATTCATTTATGCATTTATGCTTTAAAAAATTTTTTATTTTGTTTGAGAGAAAGTGTGTGTGTGTGTGTGTGTGAGTGTGTGATAGAGAGAGAGAGAGAGAGAGAGACAGACAGACAGACAGGGAGAAGGACAGACACAGAGAGAGACAGAGAAAAGGAGAGAAAGCCCAGATCATTCTTCATATTTGTGTATCAGTGGTTGTGACATGGTTTTATTCCACACAAGTGGATGTGGGGGGCCATGCAGGGTAGGAACCAAATTGGGGCCTGTTCAAGGGCTGAACTATCCTGGCATACCTCATTCATTTATTCTTATTCATTCATTTATGCTACTGCATGCCACCAATCAAATAGCATATGCAAAAATATCTATGATGAAGGGGAAGCCGGGATGGCTCAGTGGGTTAAGTGCTCACTTTGCAGCCCCAGGGACCGAGGATTGAATCCCAGCCCTGGCCCGTGCGGACCCATATGCTGAACTGGGGAGTCCCCCTAATTTGGTTCTCACTGGGTTGAGATCCCGGCCCAGTTCCTGCCCTATGAAGCCTTGCGCCCACCTGTGGAATGAAATTGTGTGGAAAAACCAATGATGTACAACTATGGAGACTGTTCTGGGCACTCCCCTTTCTCTCTGTCTCTGTCTCTGTATCTCTCTCTCTCTGTCAAAAACAATAAAAAAAATCTTAAAAAAAAATCTACAATGGTAACTTATGTCATTTCTAATGGAAATTCTCTAGCTTGCTAGAACCTCACGTTCTGATTGGCTTTGAAGTCAAAGGAATAGCTCTCAGTTGGTGTTTTTTGTAAATTTTTTTTCTTCTATTACCATTGTAACACATTTTCACAAATTTAACGAGCTAAACAATATAAATTTATTATCTTACAGTTATGCAGTTCAGAAGGTCAACATGGTTTTTATGGGGCTAAGGTCAAGGAATTGGTAGGGCTGAATTAATTTCCAGAGGTTCTAAGAGAGAATATGTTTTCTTCACTTTTTTTGTCTTTTAGAGGCTGCCTGCATCCCTTGGTTTATGCCTCTTCCTCCGTCTTTAAAGCCAGCAATAGTGGGTCAAGTTTTCTCCATTTTTAAGGACTTGTATGATTCGATTGAACCCATCCTCAAAATTTGAGATGGTCTTCTCAAATTCACAAAGTTCCTAATCTTAGTGACTATTCCTCGCCTCCCCCCTCCCCCCCATAGATGGTAACATATTCACAGATTCTGGGAATTGAATGTGGACATCTTTGGGGGTCATTATTCTACCTACTACAATAGGGTATGGAGAGGCTATTCAACTTACAGTCTTTACAAGTATATTTTAAATAAAGAAAAATGCTATTTTAGGAAAGCAGTCTCATTATTTAGTAAATAAAAGATAAAGCTAGATTCATAGCTAATTTACTGAGGGGCACGTTAACAGATCTATTAGTTATAGTATTTGGTGTCTAGAGGGCAGAATGCATTTCCATTACCACAAAAGAAACATACTAAGAGACTAAAATATTAATAACAAAAGATTCAGTAAATGGAGAATAAAACAAGATTCACAAGCCCATAAAATTCCAGGAAAATCTAAACTAATGTTCTTTATTGTATTTTCTTTCTAATAAGAAAAGACAAAACCCAGTTTAACTGATAACAGAGAATTTCACGTCAACAAAAACAAGTTTCTATTTTTCCAGCATGCATACATTCATGATCTCTTTTTCTAAATTTACTGCCTGGGTGAATTTGGTCAAAATGGAAGATACTGAAATGCTTCATTATTTTGGAACAAACGGAATGAAAAAATTTATTATAGTTTCCTCATTTTTGTGCAAGCATGATCTCTAAAAAAGCATTCTGTTTTCTGAGAAGTTAAAGAATTTCTAGTGTAGGGACGACAATGCTGGAATGTGGATGAAGTAATGTTTTCGCCATGGAAATGGGACAGGTGATGAAGCTGCAGTCTGGTGTATGTGAGTGGGGGCCAGGCTTCACACAGAGCCATCATTTCATTTTGTTTCGAATGCAATTTTAGAACACTGTTCTCCCTGCCATGGTGGAGAATATCAGGCTCAACGCTTAAAATGACTTCATATCTGCTCATGTAGAGAGAGCCTCCCACATGTTAAAAATATGCACATAATGGATATGTATGTGTTTATTAGGCTTTTCTTCCCTACAAGAATAAAAGTGAACTATGGAACCCAAATGAAACTTTTGGGTTCTGAGTTTATTCATCAAGCCAACAAATGTTTATTCACTTATTTAGTACACGTTCTATAGTAAGTGCCATTTTTGATTCTTTGAGAGACAGCATGACTGGCATATAGTAGGCATTAGGTGAATCCATAAAAAGAAGCAGAAGGCTTGGTTTCTAGTTTTACAGATTTCAAATGCCAGTGGGAGGAATCTATACCTATGTGAAAAATTGGATGTTGAAATGGGGCAAGTGCCTTAGGGACAGATCATGGTAGAGTAGCAGCCCTCAGCAAAACTTTGCTAAATGTGGGGTAAATTATGAGGAACACTTAGGAGGAAATGTAGAAAAAGTGAGAATGAGTAAGAGGGGGCCCTTCTGGGCAGATTTCCGGGAAGATGTAGAGCTGGTAATGAACATGACACATCACAGGAAGAGCAGAAGGAACACTATGGAGGGACTAAGTGTCAGTTGTGCAATTGGTGGCGTGTTGCTGGGTGGAGCTAGTGAAGGACAACCATCTGGGAAGGGTGGCTGATGAGGAACAGGAGCAGATGTGGTTGGACTCAGGATGGGGCCCGCTCACTGATGGCCTCGACCAGCAGAGGAATGGCTTGAACTGAGTAGTACTGGCAAAGATATAGGTTCATTAATACATTCAGTACTCACTTACTAAACTGGATTGAAGATAAATTTGGGAGCAAAATATAAACGAAATTGGAAGGGGTTTTAAACCTGTAGTTCTTATTAGAAAATATAACTGAGGTGTTATTATCAAGAATCAGAGGTAGCTTTTTCTGAGACTAGATTTGCGGAGGAGGTGTAACATAAGACTGATTCTAAAGAGGGCCCTGTTAAAGGGACCTGGCCCCAACTAGTTTTTTGTTGGGGTTAAGGGTGATAAGGTGGCCAGTGGAAAATAACTAGCTTTGGGATTCCAGAGCACCCTGGCTCTACCATGGGCCTGTGTGGAGGCTTCATGTGTGGCTTTCATGGGATGTGTTTTGTTAGCCTTGTGGGAGAAGGGGCAAACAGACAGGTTGTTGGAACCAACCCAAGACCTGGGTGGAAGCCTGAATGTCCTCTTTGGTACAGAAAAGCTTTTGTTCTGGCTAGAACCTGGGCCCTGCATTTTTTTCATCTGGTAAAACCTTAAGCCCCGTTATTACAAATGCCCCACGAGGAATCCACTCTAAAGGCCTGTGTGGGGCCCATTAGCACCTCAGCAGCATCTCCCAGTGTTCCAGGGAACAGCAAGATGTGATTTCAGTGACTCTAGTCTGTATCCACAGCATGAGAGCCAAAAGCTTTTGTTCTTGCCAGAACCTGGGCCCTGCATTTATTTCATCTGGTAAACCCTTAAGCCCCGTTATTACAAATGCCCCAGGAGGAATCTTCTCTAAAGGCCTGTGTGGGGCCCATTAGCGCCTCAGCAGCGGCTCCCAGTGTGCCAGAGAACAGCAAGAAGTCATTTCAGTGACTCTAGTCTGTACCCGCAGCGTGAGAGCCTTTTTAATCTCAACTTCACCTCCTCATACTTCATTGTATTTAGAGCTGGGTGTTTTCTGCCATTATTTGGCGATTTTCTTGCAAGGAAGCCATTTTATGAAAATATGCCTGATTATTGCTGCCAGAAAAATAATATCCAACAATTTGCTTTAAATGACATAGTGTTAAAAGTTAGTGTTATTCAGACAAATGCAAATGATTTTAACAATTACTCTGCACCACAACATTGAGTCCTCCCCTGTCCTTTCTCTCACTCAGTGTGCAATAATTGAGTGTTTTAGTGAAGTAAACACTGAGCAGAGTCTTTTGGGGAAGGTAGTTATCCTTTTTCAGCATGACTTGTGCAAAGCCTGATTCATTTCAGCAGAAAGTAGTTGACAAGTTGAGTGACCCTGGGCAAATATTTATGCTGTTATGTCCCAACAGCCAATCAAGGGACATCACTATTCTGTCAAGTAGCGAGGCTGAGAAAGTCAAACTTGGGATGTGATAAATCCCTAAGTAGGAAAGTCAAGCACAGCACAAAGGTGGGCTGTATCGGGAGTTCCCTGGCATTGGGAGCAGAATTGTCTCTTTTTAAACATGAGAAGTTTGACCATCAGTGAAAGCCTTTGTATGAGAGTAGATCTTACCCAGCTCATATGTGGGCTATGCACTGCTCTCTGAGAGGCTGTCTGCTGCCTCTCAGATCCTGTGCTCGCTGGACTGTGAGGCCCGAAAGTTCTCAAAAGCTCCCCAAAAGGGTGAAATGAACGTTGCTGATCTGCTGGTATCCAGGAGAGTAAATTCAAACCTTTCTAGGTACTCAGCTCACACTCTCATCAATGTTTGCCAACAGAATAATCACAGCTAAGTAAGTATGAAGATCCAGGCAATTTCTTCCCACCTCAGCCAATAGCAGCCAGAAACTCTCTGATAGAAACCTAGAAAGATATTCCCTTCATATAATTTCTCTCTGAAAAAAGAACTTCTGAAGCTTCCTTTATAAAAAAGGCTGAATAAACCCATTATAGGAGACTGCTCTTTCACCTACATTGTCTTGGGAGAAATGATCATCTTTGCTGAGTGTTTGTTACCATGAGATTCTGAATTTGCTGAGATGAGAACCTTAGAATTTCTATGTTCTGGAGAAGGGATTCTGTTCACAACCTTCACGACCTTTATATAGAACCACCAAGGCCAGGCATCATGACTGGCACTTTGCGAGGGTTGGTCCTCCGAGGTATGAGCCTTGTGTGTGATGGTCTTGAATGATTGGAGCTGTTTATGGCCCTTCCCTCCTGATATAAGGGTAGAATGTCTTTGGATGGGTTGTAACTCCCAGGAACCACTGTAAGTGTGGGTATGTGGGGTTCTGGATTGCTGTGCGCATGCTGTCTTCTGTGCAATGGGTATAAAGACAGCTGCTTCTCTGTCAGCAAATCATTTCGTTTACTAGCAGCCCTCCTCTTGCTTCCAGCAATCTGTAGACCACTTGCTTTAGAATCAGCTGCCTGTCAAATATGCACCTATTGATTTGGAAGCTCTGAGAGCAGGTCCATGGATCTGTATTTGTAGCAAGTACTTAGATAACTTTTATGGACATTAAAGTTTGAGAACCAATGGCTTAAAGGAGAAAATTCAAATTTTGGCCCTTTTATCGTCTGGCCTCAGCACATCTTTCCAGTCTCCTCTCCAGGGCTCAGAACTTCTCATGGGCTCCTCCCATTGCTCCTGTTCTTCCTTCTACCTGCCGAGCCTCTTTTTCTTTCTTTACTGACCAATTCCTATGTATTCTCCAAGACAGTGCTCAAATGTCAGTGTCCTTGGAAAGCCTTCCCCAAGTCTGGCAGGAAGAGCTTCTCATTCAATCTTGTCTTTACACGGCTCTCAGGCCATGAGCACCTTGTGGCAGGGCCTGGATTTTGGTACATTGGACATAGCCTCAAGTCCCATCAAGGGGGTGGCTACTGACCACCTATATGAGCATTCTGGAAATACTGGTAAATTGCTAATCTAATTATTATTATTATTATTATTTTTTTGCAAAAAAAACAACATTATTTTGTTAGTTTGGTACCCATTCTTGGAAGTTCTGGAAGAATAGTTTCTGAGAAAAAGGAGGGCATGGTTAGACCTGAGTTGGCTAGAGCAGCAGTCCCCAACCTTTGTGATACCTGGGACTAGTTTTGTGGAAAACAGTTTTTTCATGGAAGGTGAGGGTGGGGTGGAGAAGGGGATGTGCATGCACAGTTCATAATAGGGTTCATGCTCCTATGAGAATCTAATGCCACTGCTGATCTGACAGGAGACTGAGTTCAGGCGGTAACGAGACTGATGGGGAGCGGCTGTAAATACAGATGAAGCTTCACTGGCTTGCCCACCACTCACCTGTTGTACGGCCCCATTTCTAACAGGCCATGGACCGGTATCAGTTCAATGGTACCGGTCCATGGCCTGGGGTTGGAGACTCCTGACCTAGAGGACCCTAGGAATGGAGGAGTTTCATAGCAGAGGGACAATTATAAAACCAACTTCCTTCCCTCCTTCCCTAATTCCTCCCACCCTCTTCCTTCCATTTGTCATGAGCAGTAATAGTAACTCATCTTGACTAGTAAGGGCACTGCATAGAAGCAGTATATGAGTGCTAATTGGAAAAAATAGAACCCCAAGGACAACATGTAATTGTACATGCAAAATCTTAACCCATGATCAGATTGCAAAAGGAAGGGCCATGGTCTCAAGTTCTCTTGAAAATAAAGGTGATGGTACATGCATTCTGTGTCCCATCACACCTCGAGCATTAATGGCTTGTGATTTATGAGAGATTTATTGCATTGTGAGTGTTCAGAATTCATCCCACATGTTAATTTCATTACTCATTTCATCTAGAACAGGGGACTTCACAGGGTTCAAGGGATTCCTGTACCCTTGAAATTAATTAGAAAATTTCACATATACTTACATACATTTTCCTGAGGAAATGTCCGTTGTTTTCATCAGTTTTCAAAGGGTCTATACACCTGAGAATTTATCAGCACCGCTCTAGAACTCCCTACCAGTGCAGCCTCCTTTAGCAGCCATGAGGTGAAGGGGCTTCTGGGTTTAAATTATGTCTTTGCTCATTTACTCACTGTGTGACCTTGGGCAAGTTACCTATCTACTTTGAGCCTTAGTTCCTTTAACTGTAATATGGGTTGATACCTTTATTTGCTTCACAGAATGGTTGTGAGAATTAAATGAGTTAATGCATGTGAGGTGTTTAGAACAATGCCTGTGACCCCATACGCATTCAACAAATGTTAATTGTGTTCATGTTACTGTTGTTTTTATTATTTTATTATCATGTAGTGAGTCTGAGTCACTGACAGACTTCTCCACATCTACTCTCCTTGAAAATCTCTACTTCCTTTACCCCTCCAGCTCATGCCCTATCATGTAGTCTTTAAATTTAGGAGAAGAGTTATTATTGCCTCTTGCGGTGAAACAGCCATAATGTTCTTGTATTTATAAGATTCTTTAGTAGACAGTGATATTCAGATCCATTTCTATTTTCTCACTGCTCATCAGTGATGCCATGAATTGTTCAGGGATGTGCTCTGCATAAATAATTGCATAATTTGGCATTTTCTGCCTAATTTTATTTAGGAGCACAACAATGTGTCAGTTCATTCTCCTCCACCCCCTTTTTCTGTGCCCCTGGAAAGAAAGAGAGTCGTCTGAAGTGACTGGCAATCTCACAAGTGTTTACTCATTAACATTACATCTTTGAAACAGTCCCCAGAGGTATGCTAATAGGCAACAAGCAAAACAATACTAAAGAAAACTAGGAGACAGAAAAAAATACTGTTGCTAAACAGATCTGTAGCTTCCAGTACCTACCAGTCATTCTGCTGCTCAGCCTCCAAGCTGTTCATTGTATGTAATTATGAAGTGTTGAACTATGAATGGTCTTGACTCAAAGCAGGAAACACAGATCTAGGCTATATTCAAATGATGCATGGATCTGTGAAGAGTGATAGGTTGTTTACAATCTCAATGAGTTGTTTCTCTCATAGTTTTAGGACTCTTCATCTAATATTTTTAGTTGTGGAGAGAGTTAAAGAGAAATGGTGCAAATGAGAACATCTTCCACATCAGGAGTTTAGAGAATTGAATGAAAATCAGATCTGTTTTTATTAGCTTATACTTCAGAATACAGAAATTTCATTTTCTTAATTAGATACTCTTACCATGCATATTATGTAAAGATTCTAAAAACAAAGAAGGAGGGTGCCTGGGAGCTATAAGAAGAACAGGAAAGAACCAATAGTGTGAGAGGCCGTGAGATCTCAGGGGAGGAGAGGGCACATCTAGATCTCTTCTGTAGACGACAGAAGAGGTGGTCAGAGGCCTTCCGTGCAGGCATGTGTATAGGTAGGAGATAACCCCAAGGCCTGTGAAGCCTGCACTCCGGATCACAGCCATGTGAACCTTCGTCCTCCACCAGTAATCAAGGGAAAGAGGCTGTCTCTTACTCCACTCCCTGTTCCAGCCCTGAAGAACCCACAGGCCCACTGCAGTCACAGAACCCTCCTACTGAAGTCCACCAGAGACTACACCTTGCCTATCCCATATCAGCCCATCTACCGCCGGCTATCCAGTCCTGACCCTCTGGGGGAATTTCTGTGCCCACTCCAGGAGGTGGCAGCTGCACCACCTGGGGCCATGTCCTTTTTCTATATCAGAATTTAATCAGGGCAGAGATCATTTAGGATGGATCTCAGAGGATCCAGGCAAGTTCACTGACAAGTTTAAAGACTTGGCTCTTCTTTTGATCTCACAGGGAGAGACTTAAATATTATTCTTTCTCATTGCTGTACCCCAGAGGAAAAAGGGATAAGCACCAGCTTATGCTAGTTCCCTACATGTATTTCAACCTAATCAATTCTTGAGTGGAAATGACGGCCATTCCCACTCAAGATTCCAATTGGAATTATCAGGCAGGGCAGGAGGGATCTATTCACAGACACCACATGGTTCTGTGCCTCCAGGAGGGGAGGAGGAGATGTACAAGGAAGCCTGTAAACTATGACAAAATTAAAAAAGTTACACAGGAGCCATATGAGAACCCAGCCCTCTTTCACGCTTGATTACTAGAAGCCCAATGCAAAGACACTAGGGTAGACTCCACCATTCAGGAGAGACACACTGTAGTAGGATACATTTTATTAGCCATTCTGTGCCTAACAGGAAACTACAACTCCCTACTAGTTAGCTCATAGATGTTTCTTTCAACCTCTTTAATAACCGAGACAGGAAAGACAAGAAAATACATGACTAGCAAGACTGGAGGTGGGACCAGAAACAGGCCAGAAATTTGGCCTCAGTTATAGACAGACCAAGGTTGAAGCCACCCTCAGGGCCACCCTGGCAACCCCAGAAGAGGAACACCAGGTAAGGAAGCCTACTTTGGATGTGGAAGCCCAGACCTCTAGAGCAGCAGTTCCCAACCTTTTTCCACTTGTGCACCCCTTTTAAATCTGTTTTTATAAATTATAACTCTTGTTTTTCATACAGCTGTTTTTAAGTACTGACACTTTTGTTCAGGGCCTATCTTGATGTAAAATAGTAGAAATGAGGTACTAAGTTAGGAAAGAAGAAGTACCACACTAAAAGTACAACCCACAGATTTAATATTACAATATTTGTAACACAGTTAAACACTGTTACTGATTATTTTTCGTGTATCGCTGAACAGCCCAGTCATACCCCTCAAGGGTATGTGTACTGCCACTTGGGAACCAATGCTCTAGAATAAGAAGTGTCCTAATCCTCCAAAGCAGCCATGCCTGCTGTGCAAACAAAAAGGGCACAGGATGAGGGATTGCCCCCTGTGCTGAAGAGAGCAGAAACCAACTTCTCTGTAAATGGCTGTGATTGACTGATTAGGCCTGAGTTTCCCAGCAGCTCCCAAGACCATTGTCATCACAGGAAAGGGACAGCGAGTGACCCTCAATGTGGCATGTAAGCCTGTTAATTTCCTGATTGATATGGGAGCCACAAACTCTGAACTGCTCACCCAGGACCTATTCCCTCTGAAAACTGCTTGGTTGCGGGGATATATGGAGCCCCTAGATTCTGGGCTCACACTCAGCCCATTTCTTGCTAATGGCCTGTATCCTGGAGGAAAGCAAGTGCCGCTGCCTGTTCAGCAGATGGATAGAGGCGTTGTGTACTAGGACTGAACAGGCTATAGAAGTTTCTAAGGCATTATTAAAAGAAATAATCCCAAGATTTGGGCTCCCCAGGTCATTATAGAGCAGTGGTATTCAACTTGGGGAACAACGGAAAAAGAATTCTCTTGGGCCACACATAGAATACACTAACACTGATAGTTGGTGAGCTAAAAAAAAAAAAAGCTTGCACAAATATCTTATAATGTTTTAAGAATTTTTGCTGGGCTGTTTCAAAGCTGTCCTAGGCCTTAGGTCGGACATACCTGCTCTATAGTGTCCTGGGGATAACTTAGAACTTATAAACTCCTGTCTTCTTGGACACCTCACTCCTCTGCAAAAGTTAAACAAGATTTTTCAAAATACTCTGGGGAAGCTTTGTCAGAAGCCTTCGAGCCCTGGCTTCAGGCATTGCCCTTTGCTTTATTTTGTTGTCAGGCCACTCCCAAAGAACCCTAACCACTTAGCTCTATGGAGTACTCTATGGGAGGCCTCCTCTTACACCTCATCTGCTTGTAGACTCTGACCTCAATTCTGTTATTTCTTATATCGGTGATTTGGAAAAGTTTCAGCAGGCACATAGGGAATAGGGGGAATGGCCTCTTATAGGCTGGTCCTTCTGCACCTTACAGCCCCATAAACCAGGGGGCTAAATACTATTAAAAATCTGAAAAGAGGGGGCCCCAAAAGATCAGTTAACTTCTAAATAGAAGGGACCTTATACAGTTCTCCTGAGCACCACAACTGCTGTCGAGCTATAAGGAGTTAATAGCTGGGTCCACCCCACGAATCAAATTTAACTCGAGTCTCCACAGGACTCCCCCAGAAAGGAAGACCGTCACTCATATTTCTGTGGCCAATTGAAGACCTTAATATCCTTTTCAAACAGATAAGCAACTCAATCTCCCGACTGATCAATATTGATGACTAACCCCAGACTCCTGGATTTGCTTATAATTGCCTTTCTCTTAACCTTATCTTGAGAGAGAGAGAGAGAGAGAGAGAGAGAGAGAGAGAGAGAGAGAGAGAGAGAGAGAAAGAGAAAGAGAGACAGAGACAGAGACAGAGAGAGACAGAGACAGAAAGACAGAGACAGAAAGAAGGAGGAGGGCCCAGAGAAGGCTCCATAGTTGTACATCATCAGTTTTCAATAGTTTCTCTCCACAGGTGGGTATGGGGCTGCCCAGGGCAGGAACTGGGCTAGGGGCCTCCTCCATGGGAAGCATGCCCTGGGTGGGAGTCAAACCAGGGGCCTCCCACATGGGAAGCTCACCCCAGAGAGAACCAAATTGGGGCACACCCCAGTTCAGCATATGGGTCCACGTGGGCTGGAGCTGGGATTCAATCCTGGGAACCCAGGCCTACAAGATGCAAGACGAGTACTCAACCTGCTGAGCCATCCTGGCTCACCCTCTTAAGCCTTATCTTATCTCTGAGTTTGCTCTTTACTTGTGCCCCATCTGAGATCCCCAGTGAACACTGTTTCTTTCATAACCAGGGCCATTCATCACCTTAATTTTAGTCTTTTTGGCCCTCTTCACCAGGCTCCTCCTTGGAGAATGGGAAAATAACTATTGCCAATTCCTCTCAGATTGCTTATCTTTGGCCCTTGACGTTTTAATTTTCTTACCAAGTTTGTCTCTTCTAGGACACAGCAGTTACATTTCCACATAGCTGTTTGTCAAGGATTCTTGTACATTTCTTTGGAGGATGACAAACCATGTCAACAACAGCTCAACCAAGTGGCTCAGTCTTTTTACCCCTTTCACCACTCTCAATTCCCCCTTGCCCTCCTCCCCAAGGTAACAGAATAGCAAGAAGGGATGATGACCCTCTTCAGCAGGAAGCAGTTTCAGAAGAGGACCTGGTCTCAAATCCCTTGTAAGATTACAGGGGCCCAGATTTCTTGAGAAGGGGAAGTTTCCTTAGGCAGAAAGAACACAGGGAAGCCAGGGTGGCTCAGTAGGTTGATCACTTGCTTTGTAGCCCCGGGGTCTGAGGATCCAGTCCTGGCCCTGACCTGTACAGACCCATATGCTGAACCCAGTTTGATTTTTGCCAGGGTAAGCTTCTCATGTGGGAGGCCCCTGGTTCAGCCCCCGGCTTATGGGAGCGTGCCTCCCATGCAGGGAGCCCTTGGCCTGGTTCCTGCCCTGCACGACCCCTGCCCACCTGTATGGAACAAAACCATTTCAAAAACTCATGATGTACAACAATGGAGACTGCTCTGGGCCCTCCCCCTTAAAAACAAAAAGAACAGGGCTGTGGGGAGAGAAGGAGGAGGAAAGGAAGGAGGAGGAACCTAAGAAATGAAGAGGTGAGGCCCTCTTTGGGAAAAGGTACAGCTACTAGACTGTCCAGAATGGGATTTTAGTGACTGAGAGTAGGTCCAGGATACCATCTTGCCCCTCAAGGTGAACTTTAGCTAATTATAATGGATAATCATATTATTAGCATGGAAACCAAGAAAAATCTTCACTCCCTATGTCACCATGACAGTTCCAAATGGTCCACATAAGGACAAAAATCCCTTCTCTTGATGGGAAGAAGTGGTCAGCAAAGACCTGCCCAGGAACACCTGTAATACCACCCTGGAATATTTTGTGTCCTCATTCAAAGAAAATCCTAAGCTTCTTTGTTCTTTGGGGCAGTTGGTCTTCTGGGCCTGCCCACTCTCAAGTTATCTGGAGAGTGTGATATACTATTTTCTTTCTTTTCATAAATTCCCTGCTTGCTTGGCTTCGTTGGCACTGCTTATTTGTACGTTGATACAAGAAACCTGTGATGATAAAACAACCCTTTTGTCCTGTAACAGGGCTTTTTGAAAGTTCTCCTTTTATGAGCGAAGTATGTGAACAGGTACTTAATGAAAAAGGAAATATATATGGAAGCATCTTTAATCTCAATAATAGTCAAAGAAATATAAATTAAAGCAACAATATATTATTTTTTACCTTAATATATTAAAATTTTTGAAAAAAAATCCAATTAAGAGCATAGGTGACAAGACTATAGGCACAATTTAAAAACGTTAGTTATATTAACTAATTTAATCAATACAATGATCTTATTAGGTACATATTATTATTATTATTATTTTAAAGATTTATTTTTATTGTTTTTGACAGAGAGAGAGA
>PVKE010009289.1:0-45218 GCA_004027555.1 Craseonycteris thonglongyai | reverse complement strand
AAAGGCTTAACATTTTTGTCAGTAAAGTAGCAGGAGAGGAGAAAGTTTAGGATTAAAAAAAAAAAAAAAAAGAAATACTGGCTTATCAAATTTGGTGAAAGATTTACCAATTTAAGAAGCTCAGCCACCCCTAAACAGGATAAACCCAATGAAATACATGCCCAGGCATGTATAATCTAATTAATAAAAATGGATGATAAAAATGTATATTGCAAGAACCAAGGAAAAACCATACATTACTTTTAGAAAAAGAATAATTGAATTTTTCTTCATAAATCATGCAGGCTAGAAGTGGAATAATATTTTATTGTGCTGAGGAACTTTCAACCCAGAATTCTATAACTAGCAAAAATTCTTTAGGAATGAAGGTGAAAAGATGAAAAGCAGTATTGCAAATAAATGAGTACACTGCTGGCGTAATTGTAGGCTACTATAAGCATTAAAGAAAAGCTGAGAGAACACCCAATCAGAACAGCAAAAAGAAAAAGGAATCCAAAAAATGGTTGTAAGGATGCTCAATGACCTCAGAGAACTTTAACAAAGAGACAGGAAACAAAAATGGAGATTAAATACATAAAAAAATAACCAGTCAGAAATTAAGAATAGAGAAACGGAAATGAAGAATACATAAAGGAGAAGCCGGGATGGCTCAGTGGGTTAGGCACTCATTTTACAGCCCTGGGGATGGAGGATCGAATCCTGGCCCCAGTCCCAGCCCATGCTGACCCATATGCTGAACTGGGGAGTGCCCCCAGTTCAGGTCTCACCAGGGCGAGACCTGAACTGGGGAGTGCCCCCAGTTCAGTTCTCACCAGGGCGAGACCCCGGCCCAGTTCCTGCCCTATGCAGCCCCGTGCCCACTTGTGGAATAAAACTATGTGGAAAAACCAATGATGTGCAACTATGGAGACTGTTCTGGGCCCTCCCCCCTTCTCTCTGTCTCTGTATCTCTCTCTCTTTCTGTCAAAAACGATAAAAATAAATCTTTAAAGAAAAAAAAAGAATGTATTAGAGGGAATCAACAGATTAGATGAAGCAGAGGACTAAATCAGCTATTTGGAAGATAAGGTAGAAGAAAACAGTTAGTCAGAACAGCAAAAGAAAAAAAAATCCAAAATAATGAGGACAGTTTAAGGGGCCTCTAAAACAACATCAACTGCATCAAGTGCAACATTTGCATCACAGAAGTACCAGAAGAGAGAGAGCAAGGAATCAAAAACCTATTTGAAGAAATAATTACTGAATACTTCCCTAATCTGGCAAAGGAAATACCAGTAGATATACAAGCATAGGAAGCTCAGAGTCCCAAACCAGAAGAACTCAAAGAGGTTCACATCAAGACAAATTATAATTAAAATGCCAAAGGGTAAAGATAAAGAGAGAATCCTAAAAGTAGCAAGAGAAACGCAGTTACCAACAAATGAGCTCCCAGAAAACTGTCAGCTGACTCAACAGAATCTTTGCAGGCCAGAAGGGAAATACTGACAGACATAAACAAAATTGATTCACCTTTAACTAGACTCATCAAGCAAAAATGAGGACCCAAAGAAATATGAAATGAAAGAGAAGTGACAAATGACCCACAAAAATAAAAATGAGGAAGCCGTGATGGCTCAGTGGGTTAAGCACTCACTTTGCAGCCCCGGGGACTGAGGATCAAATCCCAGCCCGGCCCGTGCGGAACCATACGCTAAACTGAGGAGTTTCCCCGGTTCAGTTCTCTCTCTGTCTCTGTCGCTATCTCTATCTCTCTCTTCAAAAAAAAAAAAAATAAATAAATAAGAAAGTGTTTTAAAAATAAATAAATAAATAGAATTATACAAAGTTTGACAATTAAGTTTGTGAACTTGCCACCATGCACTCACGCTGGCAGCACTGTTTAAACTTGGTTAAGGTTTCATAACCTTGGTATATCAGTGTCTCACAGCTGTGTTTGTGTAGATGTGTGGTGGTGTCTTGCTAAGTGGCGTTCATTATTATTGTTGCATGTTTTTGTCTGCCATCATGAAAATTTCACAGCTTGAATTAGAACAACAAACAAACATTAAATGTCTTGTTTAACTTGGCAGGAGAAGTGAAATCAGGGACATGTTAGTCCAAGTTGATGGGGATAATGCCATGAAGAAAATGGCAGTGTACAAATGGATTAAACATTTTTCTGAGGGGAGAGAAAGTGTCAGTGATGAAGTGAGGTCAGGGTGGCCAGTAACAAGCAGAACTGACAAAAACATTGCAGAAATTCATTGAATTGTGCATAAAAATAGTCAGCTGACTGTGAGAAGCATAGCAGACCAATAAAGAAATAATGAGAAAAATCTTAACTGAAAACCTTGGCATGAGATACTTGTGTATAAAAATGTTCCTGAAGAAGTGCACTGATGAACAAAAGTAAAAGAGAGGTGAAGTTTGCCAAGACCTTTTGGAGAGGCAGATGATGTTTTGGTCCTTGTTATCACTGGTGATGAAACATGGATGTACCAATATGACCCTGAAACAAAGCATCAAAAGTGCACAATGGAAGCTAGCCAATTCTCCACAACCAAAAGAGTTCTGTCAGTCCAAATCAAGAGTCAAAATAGGGGAAGCTGGGATGGCTCAATGGGTTAAGCACTCGCTTTGCAGCCCTGGAGCCCGAGGATCGAATCCCGGCTCCGGTCCATATGGACCCATATGCTGAACTGGGATGTGCTTCCAGTTCAGTTCTTGCTGGGGCCTATGTGGAAGACTCCCAGTCCAGTTCCTGCCCTGCGCAGCCCCATGCCCACCTATGGAGTGAAATTATATGGAAAACTAATGCTGTCAACTATGGAGACTGCTTTGGGCCCTCGCCGTCTCTGTCTCTGTCTGTCTCTCTCTCTGTCAAAAAACAAAAATAAATCTTTAAAAAGAGTCAAAATAACGTTGTTAACCATTTCTTATATCATTATGAATTTGTACCACTGGACAAACATTCCACCAAGTTGACTATTTGAAAGTGCTGAAAAGGCTGTATGAATAAGCTAGATGAAAATGGCCTAAACTTTTTGCCAGTATCTCATGGCTCGTGCATCGTAACAATGCACCAGCTCACATGGCACTATCTGCGAGAAAGTTTTTACCCAGTAAGCAAGTCACTGTATTGAAACATCCTCCCTACTGACCTGATCTGGCTCCCAATGACTTTTTCTGTACCTGAAGATAAAGGAAATATTGAAAGAAAGACATTTTGATGACATTCAGGAGGACATCAAGGGTAATACAATGATGGCTTTGATGGCCATTCCAGAAACAGTTCCAAAACTGCTTTGAAGGGTGGTCTAGGAGCTGGTATTAGTGCATATCTTCCCAAGGGGAGTACTTTGAAGGTGACTGCAGTGATATTCAGCAGTGAGGTATGTAGCACTTTTTTGAGGATGAGTTCTCGAACTTAATTGTCAGACCTCATATACCAACAAAGTGGACAGGCTGGGAAGAAATGGATAAATACCTAAAAACATACATTCTTTCAAGACTGAATCAAGAAGAAATAAAAAAACCTCAAAATACCAATAGCTACTAACAAAATTGAATCATAATAAAAAAACTCCCAACAAAGTGTTGAACCAGATACAACAAACATTCAATGAAGAATTAACACCATTTTTCACAGAAGTAGAATAATCCTAAAATTTATATAGAACCACAAAAGACTCCCAAATAGCCATAGCAATCTGGAGAAGATAAAAATTGGAGGTATCATGCTACCAGATATCAAACAATACTACAAGGCTATAGTAATTACAATCCCATGGTACTGGCATCAAACAGACAACTAGATCAATGGAAGAGAATATAGAACCAAGAACTAAATCCTCACCTATATGGTCATTTTATCTAATATAACAGAAGCAACAATATACAGTGTAACAAAGACAGTCTACTCAATAAATGAATGTTAGGAAAACTGGACAAGACATGCAAAAAAAAAAAAAAAAGAAACTGGACCATCTTCTTATACCATATACCGGTACAAGAGTAAGTTCAGAAGTAGTTAAATACTTAAATGTAAGACACAACACCATGAAACATAAGCAGTAACCTCTGACATTGCTCTTAGTAACATTGGTTTTAATATATCTCCTAGGGCAAGGGAAACAAAAGAAAAAATAAACAAATGGGACTACATCAAATCAAAGTTTTTGCACAACAAAGGAAACTGTCAACAAAATGAAAAGATAAAGCCAGTGATTAACTGGGGGAAGATATTCACCTATGTAACATCCGATGAGGTTAATATTCAAAATTTATAAAGAACACATATAACAACACAAAAACAAATTAAAAATGAGCAGAGTACCTGAATATACACTTCTCCAAAGAGGACAAAAGATTACAACAGACATATAAAAAATATGCTCAACATCACTAATCAGAGAAATGCAAATTAAAACCATGTGACAGCACCTTTGACCTGTCATAACAGCTATCATCAATAAATCAACAAAAAAAGAGTTAGTAAGAAAGTGAAGAAAAGGAAACCTTTGTGTACTGTTTGTGAAAGTGCAAAATGGTGCAACCACGATGGAAAACAGTATGGAGTTTCCTCAAAAAATTAAAAATAGAACCACCTTATGATCCAGCAATTCCACTTCTGGGTATTTATCTGAAGAAATCCAAAATACTAATTCCAGAAGATATATATATCCCTATGTTAATTACAACATTAGATAATCAGGAAATAGAAGCAACCAAAGTGCCCATCACTAGATTGATTGGATAAAGATGTGGTACATATATACAATAAGAATGAAATCTTATTTGTGACAACATGATGAAATTGGAGGGTATTATACTAAGAAATAAGTCAGAGAAAAGCAAATACTATAATATTTCACTCCTATGTGGAAACTTTTAGCACAAAAATCAATGAACAAATGAAAAAGAAAAAACTCGTAAATACAGAGAACAAATTGATGGTTTCCAGATAGGAGGGGGGTTGGGAAACTGGGAAAAGGTGAATGGGTTAAGTACAAATCAGTAGTTACAAAACAGTCATGGGACCCTCCCCCTTCTCTCTGTTTCTGTATCTCTCTCTCTATCAAAAATAAAAATAAATCTTTAAAAAACAAACAAAAACAGTCATGGGAATCTGTAGTACAGCATGGGGGATATAACCAATAATATTGTAATAACTATGTATGGTGCGAGGTGTGTAGTGAACTTATTGGGAAATCACTTTGCATATTATATAAATGTCTAATCACTGTGCTGTACACCTGAAATTATCATAAAATAACACTGAATGTCAACTGTGATTGAAAAATAAAATAAAGAATAAATAAAAGCCCTCCTTCCCTGGACAAAGTAATATTATATCCAACCTTGTAGCCCCAGGAGAATCCAGAAAGGCACCCTGCTCTCAGGAGCTACTCTATAAAATACTTAATGAATGGCACAGCTCTCCATCCCTTCCCTTTTGGTTTGCTTTTCTTAACAGTAACCCAACATTAAATCTGCATAGAAAACCACCAGCTTGAAACAGCTTATCCTTCACCTTGAAGACCAGCTTACCATATGCGGGTCAAGAAATGTAATAGGAAAAGAAAATCAAATCAAATTAAAAGCTTCTACCACAAGCTCTCAAAAATACCTTACATGGGGAAGCCAGGATGGCTCAGTGAGTTAAGTACTCACTTTGCAGCCCTGGGGACCAAGGATCGAATCCTGGTCCCGGCCCCTGCGGACTCATATGCTGAACTGGGGAGTGCCCCCAGTTCAGTTCTCACCGGGGCAAGACCCCGGCCCAAGACCCCGGCCCAGTGCCTGCCCTGTGCAGCTCTGCCCACCTGTGGAATGAAACTATGTGGAAAAACCAATGATGTACAACTATGGAGACTGTTCTGGGCCCTCCCCTTTCTCTCTGTCTCTGTATCTCTCTCTCTCTCTGTCAAAAACAATAAAAATAAATCTTTAAAAAAAAACCACCTTACAGAACTGGCAATGACAGAGAAGTTACTTTGTAAAGAAAAATGTGATTATAACAAAGCTATGCCAAGATAGATAAAAACAGGCTCCATGGGAATGTGCCTAAAATCATCAAGAGCCTTGAGGGTTTCTTGAAGATTTTATGGCCACCTGTTCTCCTATAACTTCATACTTGGTATCAGTACTGAAGAGGGGCAAAAAAGGGAAACTGAAAAAAATACGAGTAAAATTGAAAATTAGGCAGTGAAAGACATATGTCTTATGATCCATTCTTTTCTCTCCTACTCCTAAAACATAGAAAATGTTCATCATAGGTTATCTGTAACTGTAAAAAACTGCTAACAACCCAACTGTCTATGAACAATACTGATAAACTGTGGTATATTCATATAATAGAATGAATTAACTTTTACCATAAGCAACCAAATGTATAACTCTTTAAGCAAAACACTCAATAATAAAGCAAGACATAAAAGAATATATGCAGTCCAGAAAAAATCCAGCCATTGTCAATATAATGAGAATGATTACATGGCTGGATACTTTCCGGACAGCCCCGTGTGTGTGTGTGTGTGTGTGTGTGTGTTATATGTGTGTGTGTTATGATTCCATGTATATAAAATTTAAAACTATATTGTTGTGGCGGCACTCTTAGGCAGTAAAACTATGAAGGAACATAAAGATATTGTAGATACAGAGATCTTTGCTGGTAGTGTTGTACTTCTTGACCTGGGTCATGATTCCATGAGAGTTCATTTCATAACTGGTTGAGTGTCCACCTCTAGTTTGTGACTTATCTGTATTTGTGATAATTTGCAATAAAAAGAATTAAAATACATTTGTTTGCTTGGTATACTTCTCTGTAGGCATAAGTAGATAGAATAATCAAAGAAACAGAAAAAGAGGCCCCAAAATATAAACTAACATAAATCAGAACTCATTACTGAATCAGCAGACAAAACAATGACAAAATAAGCAGCTGTTAAATAAATGGTACTAAAATAAAGTATGTGCATATGTGTGTGGGGTAATTCATTTGGACTCTCAATTGATAACTTATTGTAAAAGAAATTTAAAATGGATTTAAATGCTATAAAACAAACTGCAGAAAAATTTAAAAAAACAATAAAATATCTGTAAAATTTATAGAGGCCAGTTAATTTTCTAAAATAAGCAATCATAATAAACACAAAGGAGCTGACTACAGACACACTGAAATATACATATTAAAGATGCCAATCCAAATTAAAATTAAAAAGTTAAAAGCACCCTGTGGAAATGGATGTTTTTATTTCATAATATCCATAGAAACTGATTGAAAAAAATAAGAATAGTAATAAATAAAAAGTATAAAATATAGTAATGAACAAGGTAAAGACAATTGCACTATTAAGGTAAAATATCCACTTTCGCTCAATAAATATAATGATACTAAAATAACCCACTATACCAAAAAATCACTGTAAAATTTATTAAGGATAATAATGACATTAATGTTATATAAGGGAGAAAATATCTGCATTTTTCAGATCTACATATTTAGGTTATGCAAAGGTAAAATTACATGAGGTATTAGATTTATTTGAAAACACTTGAATAACAACTTGGATAGATGAAAACACTGGCCTCCTGGCTGCTCCTTAAACACAGAAGATGCACATGTGCCCCAGAGCCTTTGAATGGTTGGCTTCCTCTCTCTGGGATGTTCTTTCTCGCAGTAACCACACACAATAATTTATTGCTATACTTTTCTTCAGGTCTCTGTACAAATGTCACCGCAATGGAAAAAGTTTCTCGTAACATGTCACATAAAAAAGTACCCTCTTATCCCCTCTCCCTACTTTGCTTTTCTTTTTAGTACTTATTACCTGATATATTATATATTAATTTATTTGTGTATCTCTCCCTGCACTAGAGAATAAGCTCTGAGAATAGAGATTTTTTTTTTTCATATTCTATTCACTACTGTAACCTCAGTGTTGAGTGCTGAGTGTACAACAGGTACTCACAAACATTTACTGAATGATGTGCTATCCTGTTTTTCTTCCTTTATACCAAACCTCTTTTCTTTGCCAGTTCTAAGTTCTCAATGGAGGCACAGACCCTTTATTTCCAACATTCTATCTAAAGTCAATGACATGTATGCTCAAATCTCCTCCTAGATTTCTATGTGGATTAACTCCTCTTCTACATCTTTAGCTCTCAATTTTCTGCTGAGCTCCCCCCCTTTTTTTTTTTAAAGATTTATTTATATTGTTTTTGACAGAGAGAAAGAGAGAGATACAGAGACAGAAACAGAGAGAAGGGGGAGGGCCCAGAACAGTCTCCATAGTTGCACATCATTCGTTTTTGCACATAGTTTCATTCCACAGGTGGGCGGGGCTGCACAGGGCAGGAACTGGGCCAGGGTCTTCACCCGTGAGAACTGAACTGGGGGTACTCCCCAGTTCAGCATATGGGTCCACATGGGCCGGGGCCAGGATTCGATCCTCGGTACCCGGGGCTGCAAAGCAAGGGCCCAACCCACTGAGCCATCCCAGCTTCCCCTGAGCTCCCTATTTTAAACCTCTCTTATGGTGGTTCTACTTTGTAGAAGTTATATGCAGACATGTTCAAGTACCCTAATTAAGCTATAAATTCTGTAACTGCTAATTCCTTTTATAATCTCTGCAGCATCTAGCAGAGTACCTCACACACATTATAAAATCAGTGAAGGCTCATTAAAAGTCCGAATGAATCAGTAAGTGTATGAACTACTATATCTACAAATCTCTAAAAAAGTAAGTCTTTGGCAATGTAGAAAAGAATATATTTCAGGAGATAATGATGCTTTTTTAAGACTAATACAAAAGAGGATGAGAAGCTGATAAGGAACTAGATTTAAAATATAGATAGAAAGGAATTATCATTAGGGAAGGTAGAAGAGGACACTAGCTGGTTAGAATCAGGAGAAAAGTATAAGAGGAAAAAAGCAAATAGTGTGTGTTAGGTAAGGAAAAAAGGTGAAGTCATTTCAAAGCTCATACTGAAAAGGCTTACTTTTTGCACAACAGGCCTAAAGCTTTAACGGGAGCTCCCCAGATAGTATCTCAAAGGTGCAGTCCCTCCACTGACCAACTGAGTCATTTACTGCCATGCCTCACTTACCTGGACACTGGCTTCCTGTTACTTCTCTGTCAACCAACCAGGGCTCTTTCCCCTGCTCCAAGAAGGAGATCACATCTGGTTTAGAAATAGAATGTCCTGCTTACAAAAGAAGTAACGAGATATGTTTACGATGAGAATGTCCCCGAATTCAAATCCAGTCCCTTCATTAAGAAAGAGTCAAAGAAAGGTATAACAGATTTATGAAACATTTATTGAAACTTCCTCCATAATGCAAATGCAGACTCTTCTTTCTCACTCTATAATATTAAAAATATTCCTCTGGGAATAGGATGAAGAACTCTTTAACTGGTTACTTGTAGACAGGTGAGTATTTCACCGTGGAGGAAGCAGACCTTCTGAGGGCAGAATCTGAATTATATGGACAGATGTCCTTACCCATTGAAACCAGGTTGTTGTAATTCTCCAACATCACATCTCTGTATAAATCTCTCTGATCATCATTCAGGCATTCCCACTCCTCCTGAGAGAAGTCTATGGATACATCACTGAACATCACTGACTCCTGGAACAACAACCATGTATATGACTTGATTAATAAAAAGAAGTGTTTTGTGAAGAGAAGAAAAAAAAGGTAGAGGAAGTGAAAAATAGCAAACATACAGAGTAGGGCTGAATATATGGGAGGCAAGTAGAGGACTGTAAATAAATAACATGACTGAATCACTGCACTCCCATGTCTTTCTGTTTCCTCCAGACAAAACTGCCTGTATGTGATGGGACCCTTCCATTATCTAAGTCTGGGAAGGTACAAAGACTACCAAAGAGGAGTTTCCTAATTAAATGAAATAGTATACATGAGTACCCAGCACAACACTTGTCATAAATATGTCATCAATATGTTTGAGCTTCTTTTTTCTCTTTTCTCAAATACTGAGTAGTTCATGTAATAGACATCAAGAATCAGAGAGACATTACTAAAAATAAGAAATAAGAACAATTCTTTAGTATTCTGATGAAAAACCGAAATTCTGACCTAGAATTATATATACCGGTAACCAAACTATCATTCTGTTGTGAGGATTAAAAAGACATTCATTCCTAGACATAAAAGGACATAAGTACAGTTTTCTAGGAAACTATCAGAGGCTGTGCTCCACCAAAATGGGGAAGTAAACTAGAAAAGAGGAAGACACGGGATTCAAGAAATAGGTAAATTAACACAAAACAGTAAAGGAAAATCCCAGGAGAAAAAAAAAAAAAGGCAGGTCTTGGAAAACTGCAGCAAGCCTCAAGTAATCAGACCAGATGGGAGCAGGACTAAAAAGGGAACAAGGACAAAAGTTTCCATGCTCAAAAGGAAGGATGTGCTTAATCAGATGGAAAATGTATTGATTGGCATGTGGCAGTGATTCTAGAGATTTTGGATATAAATATGTAGACAACTAAGCAAATAAGGGGAAAACAACCCCAGGTAAAACAAAAAGTTGTAATGGAATAAAACTGAGCTAGATCAGCAGTGAGAGATATTTGCTGTCCTAATATTGTTTATACACTTGGTTTAACCTAAATAATGATATAACAGAATCAGAGGGAATGAAAGGGGGCAATACGGAAGTACAATGTCTCTTCCGCTCTACAGTAAGTCAAGAATAATAAGTAAAATTAATTCATCAAAAGAGAGCAAACCACATTTAAGAGTTTAGGGCAGCCACTTTTCAGAATTAGACTGGTGATGGGGTAAGAGTGGAATACTACTTCACTTGTAAACATGTAAAAAATGACTAAAATAATAGTTTATCTTAGAAAATTAAATTTGCATATAATTCAAGACCAATTCATTTTAATGTCACTATTACATAAGTTATTCCTTGTTACAAGTCCTTTTCATAAGCATATTTTTTCAATGAATAGTATTTTATAATATGAATATAAATGACAAATTTTATTTGGCTTTCAGACATTGAGGCTATAATTGATCCTTAAATATCTCCCCAACATTGGCCCAGTCTTATTTATAACTACTCATTGTTCAACTGTAAATTCCCCTTGTTGTTGAGCTACAAGAAACTGATGGAAGATAATCCAGATTCACACAATGACATTCCTAAAAGGCTCATACATAAAATCATTCCACGTATTAAGACTAAAATCAAACAAGACCATTCCATGTATTTTCTCACTGAAAAATCTGGGTCTGTGAAAATGACCAGGGCTTTTGCCTATGAGGGGTCCTTAATCACTCATATTCATCCTATGAAATCACTGTCCAAGCAAATCAGATTTATTAACAATGGGAAACACCATTCTATCAAGAATTCTGGAAGAAGTTTGAGACAGGAGATGCTGAAGGACTTACAAAATGAGTTTGGGGAAAGCTGGGATGGCTCAGTGGGTTAAGCGCTCACTTTGCAGCCCCGGGGACAGAGGATCGAATCCCGGCCCCAGCCCGTGTGGACCCACATGCTGAACTGGGGAGTGCCCCCAGTTCAGTTCTCACCGGGGTGAGACCCTGGCCCAGTTCCTGCCCTGTGCAGCCCCACTCCTACCTGTGAAATGAAACTATGTGGAAAAACCAATGATGTGCAAATATGGAGACTGTTCTGGACCCTCCCCCTTCTCTCTGTCTCTGTATCTCTCTCTCTTGTCAAAAACAATAAAAATAAATCTTTAAAAAAAAAAAAAAGAGTTTGTAAACATTGTTTAAAGAAAGGAGAACTGAGGAGGGCCCTGGGTTTTTTAGGAGGAAATAGGTCAGGGTCTTGAAAGGGGACCATGTTAATCAGCGTAAAAATATTTTTTTCCAAACCTGGTCTGCCAGACTGCTTTTACATTATGTACTTTACAATCTCTTTATGGGAACAAATGAGGATTCTTGATGTAATTTGTGAGAAATTTTCTGATAAATTTTAATATGATTAAGGCCTCTTCAGAGAAACTTGTTATCCAACTAAATTTACTTACTTGGTCCTCAAACAGTTATCTGTAAGTTAAGAGTCTAAAGACCTTTAACCAGTCTTTTGTTTTTCCCAACAATGATTATCTAACCACTTCTTTTTTCTATAACTATCTCCACCAAGAGAGAAACGTTTGACTTGGCTTATTGGAGAACTTTTTCTGCAGAGCAAGAGTAAGAGTAAGAGAACTTGAGCATTGCTTATAACTAAACTGAAAGTTAAAAAAACAAAAAAAACACCAGAAGGCATAATGATGAGGGAAGCAAATGCCTACATGTACTAGGGGTAAAAATGACTCTATCTGGGCAAAAGAAAACAGTATCTCACCCGAGCCATGGCTTGCATATTTGTAGAAAAGGACCGTCCTCCTCTGGACTCCTCTTTTCGAAAAAGGCAGAGCTGGGGGAGGCAAAAGAAGCTATATAAGATTCCATTTGTCTTATAGTTCCCAAAATGATCATTCTGTGGATAACTGATCATTACGTGGACCTGTTCACTCCACATAAATACTTGAGGGATTATTAGTGAGAAGAATGGGCAAATATCTCATTATCTCCAACTCCAGAAAACTCAGACTTTTACTAGAGCAGTATAAATTTGTACTACCTGATTTGGCTTGGAGAATACAGTTTGTATATATACATGCACACATACACACAGAGATAAAATTTTTTTACACAAATCATAGCATATTATACATACGGTTATACACATTGCTATGTTTACTTACTAGTTGGATGGGATCCCCAACTAGTACATACAGAGTTACATAATTCTCTTAGGTACACTGTATTTCATTAAACGAATATACTTTATTTACCCAATTTGCTGCCAATGATCATTTGGGTGATTTCCAGTCTTTCACTATAACAAATAATGTTGTAGTAAAGATCTTTGCACATATACCATTTTACCAGTATATGAATTTTGAATGATTATTCCTAAAAGTTTATCATAATCATTTAAAAAATATTTTTTTAATTGCTTTTTTAACAGAGAGACAGATAGAAGTGGATGGGCCCAGAGCAGTCTCCATAGTTGACAGCATTAGTTTTCCATATAGCTTCACTCCACAGATGGGCATGAGGCTGCGCAGGGCAGGAACTGAACCGGGAGCCTCCCGCATAGGTCCCGGCAAGAACTGAACTGGGGGCACATCCCAGTTCAGCATATGGGTCTGCCTGGGCCGGAGCTGGGATTCGATCCTCGGGCTCCAGGGCTGCAAAGCGAGCACTTAACTGGCTGAGCCATCCCAGCCTCCCCATCATAATAATTTTAGTTTGAATATATTAATATTATACATTGATCAAACCAATTTTCAATGATCTTGGGTTGTATAATCAGGTCCCAAGTCCTGAGCAAGAACTAAGTGATTGATAAACCAGATCTTCTAATCTTGCCTTAGGAGTCTTGCCTAAACTGAAATCCAGAAAAGCAAACAAAGTACTATTACTGAAACTTTAGAAAGATACTAAAATTTGCACAACAAAAGGAAGGAATTAAGAGTATAGAAATAATGTAGAAATGGATTAAACCCACAATAATGATGCTTTAGAATAGCTTTTGACTTAAGTAATTTTAATAATCATGTATATTCTATATGCTTCTTATGATGTTTAAAATGTCGAAAATAAATCATACTAAAATACTAACAGAAGTCTAAATTGTTTAAGGAAAGTAAATTTGTGATCAATGTTTAAAATTTTAAGATAAAATTTTTTGCTTATTAGATATAGAAATTTAATAAACTGAGCATTGTGAAAGTATAAACAGCAGGAGCATCCTCTCTATGCACAAAGCTCCTTGATCATGAAACAATTTATCAATAGTATCATATAAAACTAACTACCCAGAAATAGCACCATGTTATCAATTATTGTATTTAATGGCTACTAACCGTAGACACAATCATTGCATTCCCCCAGGTACATATACATACTCCAGGAAATAAAAACCAAAGTAATCCATACATGTCCCTTAAAACCTGAAAGCACTTCTTTAATATTATTTTTATTACTATTTATTACGCCCATAGTATTATTTCATCAACCATATAGCCTATTATGTACCAGGCATCGTGCTAGATATTAAAGAATCAACAGTAATCCAGAAAGACTTGAAACAAAGTTCCTTCTCCCATACTCCTCACTTTATGTTTCCCTTTTTAGTGTCTCTTCCTGGCCTTTCCCTGGTTAAAGGGACATCTTTGAGAGTTGCACCTTCCAAGTAGAATGACCAGAAAACATTCTTACTTCAATAGCTCCTACTATATTTGTCAGGTTCCCAACCCTCTTCATCTTTGCCCCTAGACTAGAGGTATCCTCACAGGCTGAATTCTTGTATCTGGGGAATCTGCTCCTCCCTTTTAAAAGCCTGGGAAGCCGGGATGGCTCAGTGGGTTAAGCACTCACTTTGCAGCCCCGGGGGTGGAGGATCGAATCCCATCCCCAGCCCATGCTGACCCATATGGAGTACCTACCCCCAGTTCAGTTCTCACCCAGGTGAGACCCAGGCCCAGTTCCTGCCCTGTGCAGCCCCTCGCCCACCTGTGGAATGAAACTATGTGGAAAAACCAATGATGTACAACAATGGAGACTGTTCAGGCTCAACCCCCTCCTCCCCACCACTGTTTCTCTTTCTCTTTCTCTCTCTCTCTGTGTCAAAAATAAATAAATAAATAAATAAATAAATAAATAAATAAATAAATAAAAATAAAAGCCTAAAATCTCTGTGGCCAAGACTACTATATCGTATGCTTGCAAAATGACCATACCTGGGGTATGGAGCATTTTGCAAAAAAGTAACACTACAAAGAAAGTCCTTTGAAACAGAGTAAATAACATATATTTTTTAGTATCTTCACTAAGTATTGTGCACTTTTACATACCTTTTAATAAAGATTATTATTTCACTTACAGTATGTTTGAAATTATATCCAGCATCATCTTTAAAATTTCCTATATGCTAGGAGTTACATTTGTCTGTTACTAACAGAGACCTGAAAAGCAGTTTAATTTTTCTTATATAATGAGAAGGCTAGAAGAGGGTAAGTAGTAGCTGGCTTTGGCCCTCACAGTTGTTTTAGATACAACATCTATCATACAATTAAAAATTACTAGACATTCAAGTAGATAAAAATAGACAATAGGAGCAGAACCACAGACAATTCAGATACTGGAGTTGACAAACAATTTAAAATAACTATAATTAAAATGTTAAAGATAACCAAAGGAAAAAGATAGGTATAGTAGACTCTCAGTTAACCAGCACCCACAGGGATTGGTAGATGCTGGATAAATATAAACAGACTATCAGTTAACCAGTACCTATGCCGGATAAATGTAATATTATTTGATTTTTATTTTTTTGCCAGTTGCTTTAGTTCCAGTTAACATAGTCTACTGTAAATGGATGATAAAATGAAGACATTAAATAGAATTGAAATCTATAAAAAATAATTAAATAGACAATCTAGATCTGCAAATTAAGAAATTAAGAAGTCATTGTATGGTTTTAACATGAGACCAGACAAATAGAAGACAGGATATTACTGGACTCAAAGACAAGTCAAAAAATATATATCCACATGAAATACAGAGAAAATAAAAACAGAAAGAACAGAAGTGAGTATAAAAGGCAAATGAGACAGTCAAAAGAGATACCATATATGTTAAGTAGAGTCTCAGAAAGAGAAAAGAGATTAGAGAGGTAATATTGAAGGATTAACTGATCAAAAGCCTCAACAAAAGTTTCAAGCAGCTCAGCAATAATAAATAAAATAGAAAATATAACAAACACAAACAAAAAGGCAAAACTACAACCAAGCACATCATAATCAAATTGTTGAAAAACAAACAGGAAAAAAATCTTGACAGTACCCAGACGAAGAAAATTACTAAAAGCACTGATGAAAAAAGAGAGGGTAACACAAATGAACAATGTTAGGAATAAAAAAGATAACATCGTTACAGATGCCACAGACATTAAAAAGATAAGAGAATACTAATGACTTTATGTTCTTAAGTGTGAAAACTTAGATGAAATAAACAAATTCCTTAAAATCCTGCCAAAACAAAAACAACATAACATCTAAATAGTTAAATTGATTCCATAATTTAAAATCATCTTTACAAGAAAATTTAGTCCCAGATCGCTTCATCAGTGAATTCTTCCAAATTTAAGAAACAACTTTATTCTTACATGTAGTGAATACAGAAACACAGGGAATTCTTCCCAACTTATTTTATGAGGCTAATATAAGCCTTAACAAAGACATCAGAAGAAAATTATGGACCAATATTTCTCATGAACCTATGTGCAGAAATTCTACACAAAGTATTATCAAATCTAAACCAGGAAGGAAAGAATCATTCAACATTTGAAAAAAAATCAACATAATTTACTACATTGATAGTAAAAAAAAGAAAAACCACATGAACATTTGTCTAAATTCATCCCACATTAATGTAAAAAAAGCTTTAAAAATGAGAAAGAGAACTTCTTGAACTTGATAAATAGCGTCTACAGTACCGGTAGGTGTTTTACAGAGAGGCTAGATAAAAGGACAATATACAAAAAGCAACTGTACTTTTACAGATTTCAACACAGTGGTACTGGCAAAAACACAAGTAATAAAACAATACAGTCCAGAAAGTGAACCACATAGATCACCTGATTTATGATAAAAGCTCCGTAATTCAGATGGGCTAGGATGGTGTCTCAATAAATAGAGCTGGAGGGGAAGCAGGGATGGCTCCGCGGGTTAAGCGCTCACTTTGCAGCGCCGGGGACCGAGGATTGAATCTCGGCCCCAGCCTGTGCAGACCCATGTGCTGAACTGGGGAGTTCCCCCAGTTCAGTTCTCTCTCTGTCTCTGTCTCTCTCTCTCTGTCAAAAACAATAAAAAAAATGTATAAAAATAAAATAAAATAAAATAAATAGCGCTGGAACAACTTGGTACTTGAATGGAAAATAATTAACCTTTATCCCTACTTCTCAAAATACATAAAAAATAATTCAAGATGGGTCACAGACTTAAATGTGAAGGCTAAATCTATAAAGCTTCTAAAAGAAAATATAGAATATCTTCAAGATCCTGGGAATAAGCAAATATTTCTTTTCAAGATACAAAAAAATCACTAATCATAAAAGACAAAGGACTACAAACCTGCTAGAAAAATGGGAAAGACATAAATAAGCAATGACAAAAAAAAGATTTTAAAATGTTCAAGTACATTCAAATTTAAAGAAATAAAACAACACTGGGATACTATTTTTCATGTATTCAACTGGTAAAAACTAAAAAGCATGCAACATATTCTGTTGGCTAGGCTGTGGGAGGCAGGGAAACAGGCGCTATTATTATAGACTGCAAGTGGGAATGAAAACTGATGCAACAGTTCCGGGTGGGAATTTAGCAAAACCTAGCAAGCCCACTTCTAGAAATCTATTCTGAAGATATGCCTCCAGCAATACCAAAAAAAAAAAAAAAAAAAGGCATTCAAAAGAATACATGTATCTGCTCATTTGTGCAAAAGAAATACCAGAAGGATAAAGCAGACACTAATGAGGTTGATTATGTACAGGGAGTAGACAAGGAACCACAATGTTTCCACTGGGGAACGGTAGCACATAAAGCTAAATGTATGATAAATGAGTAACAAAACTACACTAATGAGGATGGCAAAGAACAGAACTAAATTGAGAAACTCTGGAAATAGTTTTTGACTATACACTGTAAGATAAAAGAAATAAAAAGTTGCACAAATACTTTACTGTAGTAAATTTTTTTTTATACAAGTATGGGTTAGCAATTCTGAAACTACATGTATTCTAGGATATGTGTAAAAAATTATTTATACTAAGAAACAGGTTCTCATTGTTGGAGAAAGGAGTTACAAATATGGAAATGGTTAAACCTGATAAGAGAATTCTCCTTGGGTCTTGTGTGTTTCTGCGCATCTTGTGATCAGAGGCACTAAATGTTACTATTTTTGTACTACTTCTCCAAGATATTTATATAGTGAACAGCCTTAAAAGACAGATATATTCTCTCTCCAGGCCAAAGGGGGTGCCTACTGACTACCCATTATAAAAGATTCAAGTTCCCTAAATTCATGGGAGCACACAAACACCTGTGTATTTTGCATCACTTCATGGGCACAAGTAAACCAGTGCAAGAAAATGTGGATACTTTGGCTACTGCTTTAAGCAAACTGTCTTTCATCTCTAATTTAGAAGTCTCATGTCTTCTGCAAACATCTGTGAAACTGTGGCAAGCTAACTTGTTAACTTACAAATAGGGTAAAATCTCAGACACTCCACAGTTGTTGACAGAATCCTGTGGTACTGGATTGACATTGAAATTATGATCATGAACTGGTGATTTTTTAATATATACAAATAAATAAGTACCGTATTTTCCGGCGTATAATATGTAAAATTAGGGGGTCGTCTTATACGCCCGGTCGTCTTATACGCCAGAAAATACGGTAGCTAGATAATATACACGTGTATATTTTTTAGTTGTCCACTGACAGGAACTAGAGCAATTATACTCAGGGAGCAATGAACATACCTAATGCCCAGAGTATGGTTTATAGATCCATTCTCTAATAAAAGAAACCAGGGGTCCTTAGAAAATTGCTGATTCCAGGGCTGGAGGAGGGAAAATACAAGAGATGAGACTAGAACATTTTGGTACCAAAAAGAAATCACTTAGGGGAAGCTGGAATGGCTCAGTGGGTTAAGCGCTCACTTTGCAGCCCCCGGGACAGAGGATTGAATCCCTGCCTGTGTGGACCCATATGCTGAACTGGGGAGTGCCCCCAGTTCGGTTTACCAGGGTGAGACCCCGGCCCAGTTTCTGCCCTGTGCAGCCCTGCGCCTACCTGTGGAATGAAACTATGTAGAAAAACCAATGATGTACAACTATGAAGACTGTTCCGGGCCTCCCCCTTCTCTCTGTCTCTGTATATCTCTCTCTGTCAAAAACAATAAAAATAAAAAATAAAATAAAATAAAAAGAAATCACTTAAAAAATTATGGCATGTTGAAAGGTCACAGGAGTTAACTTAAAAGAGTTCCTAATGGCCAAATCTGGGATAAATTGAGCAACAAAATATATAACGACAATAATGAATTAAAACGTATAAAACAAAATAAATGTCCATGAGTTCATAAATAAATAATTGAATAAACATATGAGAAATAAGGGGCAGTTCTTCCTTACAGTAGAATTTAAATAAATAAATGTAGAAGGAGGGGTAGATGGGATGGTTCAGCAGGTTAAGTGCTCACTTTGTAGCCCCGGAGCTGGAGGATCGAATCCCGGCCCCGGCAGATCCATAAGCAGAACTGGGGAGTGCCCCCGGTTCGGTTCTTGCCAGGGCCTACGCAGGAGGCTCCCAGCCCAGTTCCTGCCCTGTGCAGCCCTGCACCCACCTGTGGAGTGAAACCGTGTGGAGAACTAATGTTGTCAACTATGGAGACTGCTCTGGGCCCTCCCGCTTCTGTCTCTGTCTGTCACCCTCTCAGTCAATTAGGTAGATTAGACAGACAGACAGATAAATAAATAAATAAAAATGTAGAAGGAATGATGGAAAGAGAAAATCACCACTAGGCAAATATCACAGTAATAATTGTTACAGACAAGAATTATCAATGGATGTTAAATTTAATGGGTAAACATATGATCAGAAATGGTATTTTTGTGCAGTATCAAAGTATATTCCCACACGATACTAATTAAAAAGGGAAGGATGCTGGGATAGCTCAGCAGTTTGAGTGCTTGCCTCCCAATCGTGAGGTGAGGTCCAGGGTTTCGTTTCCAGCGCTGGCCCCAAACCCCATATGCTGAACTTCAGTGCAACTGGTAATCAGTGGGATGGTTTGCAACAAGGGTTCTTGCCGCCCATGTGGGAGGCCCCCAATTAATTTCCTGCCCTGTGTGGCCCCACATTCACCAGTGTGGACTAAAACTATGTCACAACTAATGTACAACTATGGAGACTGCTCTAGGCCCTCCCCCTTTCTTTTTCTCTTTCTTTCCCTCTCCTTTTCTCTCTCTCAAAATTAACAAAAAACAAACAAAACAAACAAAAAATAAATCTTTAACCAAAAAAAAAATTGTAATTTTACATAGGAGAAACCTGGCAGACACCAATTTATTTGTTATAGCTCAAAACTAGAAACTAGCAAATGTCCATGAACAATGTAATCAATTTAAAAATGCAATAAATATTCAAATATAACGAGAATTAAGTACAATTACACTCAACAATATGGAGGAATCTCAGATATAATGTGGAACAAAAGAAGCCAGGCATAAAAAAGCACATGCTATGTAATTCCATTTATATATGAAGTTCAAGAATGGGGAAAACTAATGAATGGTGATAGAATTCTCAATAATTCTGGGAGAGAAACAACTGGGAAGGGGCTGACGGAATCTTCTGGGGGTGCTGATAAAGTTCTTCATATTAATCTAGAAAACTGTTATACAGCTGTATTCTTAAGTTTTGTGCACTTTACCATATATGCTATAGCTCATAAAAATGTTTTAAGAACTATCAGAACCATGTTTTGGTAGGGATATGAAACAATGAAATGTTTCAAACACTGCTGTACAATTATAAATTTGTGCACTCACTTTGGTAAATATTTTGGCATTATTTATATAGCAAAGTGGAAGATATAAAATCCAGCAATTCCAATTGTAGATAAACTCATGCCCATGTACCCAATGTAAAAGAATGCTTGTGGCAGCATTTTTATAAAGTAAAAAAAAAACCTAGAAATAACTCAAATGTTCATCATTACTAGCCTGGATGAATAATAATGGATCAAAGGAGACATACAATACAGCTAAGAAAAACTAACCACTATTTTATCTAATATGGAAAATTCTCAAAAACACAGTTGTACAAATAAGATGGCAGCATTCATATAAAGTTTAAAAACAAGGGAAAACTACAGTATAAAGTTTAGAGATGTAAATATAAGTGGAAAACCCTAATACATTCATCCAGTCACACAAATTACATAAACACCATGGGAACTTAAAGCTAGAGGCAACTCCAGGGGTGAAGCACAGGAGTGCTTCAACCAAAGCAACAGGACCGCATACAGAGGGCCTCACACGGTCACAGGCAAACCTGTAAGTGGTCGCAGAGGCACAATCACACTAACCACAGATAAAACCACAGTATTCACATGTATCCCCACCTCTACTCTGCAGCACACGATCCATCACACACCTCTAATGGGGACAAACGCTATCACATCCACCGAGTCACAGGCTTCCCAAACACGCACAAAGCCGCACGTGGTCCCAATCACACACAACCATCACTGGGTAGCGTCCAGTCACACCAGCACAGTCACAGACTCCCAGCTGCTGCACACGGTAGTCACTGGACTAACAAGTCAAAACGACACGGTCAGTCAACACACACCACCACACAGACATAATCATGCAATTTGAATCTCACCTCCTCCACGGTACAAAGCCGAGGCTCCGGCTCCGGCCCCGCCCTCTCCTCGAGTTCCTCACCTCAGGCCTTCTGAGCTTCCAAAGTATCAGAACCTTCATGCACAGGACTGTAGCAGTTGCTGGTACAAACCTAAGGGTCCCGCCAGCGCGTGACTTTGAGGCTGAATTCACGCGAGAATCACGTTGACGCCGAGGAGTCCGCTGGGAAATGCAGTCAGAGGCGTATCTGAGGCGAGCAAGATGGCACCAAGTCATTAGGATTGCTGTCAGGCTTAACTGTGGCCCGCCGCACAGTTTGCGCCCCCCTCATTGAACCGCGCACGGGAGATCTGGTAGAGCCCGGCTCAGCCTCGGGCCGTGGCTCCCAAAGACGGCCACTCCCACGCGTTTGAAATGCACTTCGTCCGAGGTACATTGCCCAGCAGTTGGACAGGCTCGGGAAGTGGAGGCATAGTTTGCAAGGAACTAGAACACGCACCGCCTAGCCTCTTGGGAAATGTAGTTCGGAGCCGGGAAAGGGGTAGGTACACAGTTTGAAATTCCCCTTGCTTCCAAGCCTACGCCTAGCAGCACCCCTGGAGACTTCTGGGAGTGTCACTTCGCAGAAAGAGTACACCGGCTCCTGAGTCCCCGTTTTTGGCCTTTGTTTCGGTGTGACTTTCGCTCGGAGTTCCTAGTGCAGAAGAGTTGTGGAACCTGAGCTGAGTCCCAAAGCTGGTCTGGGAGGCCCAAGGGGAGGAGACCTGGAACCTGTAAAGGAATTAGGGAGGATGGTGGGGAGGAATCGCTAAACAGAAACAGGGTAGGGGAGGCCAAAGGGGAGGAGTTTCCGAAATTGTGAAGGGGGCTGATACTATTCTGAACTAAGCTGGCCGTGAGGCAGGCTTTGTAGAAAAAAAGTATTTGAGAGTCCGAGCATGTGACTTAGGGTGTTAGGAGTGATAGGGAGAAACTGGATTCAGAAATGGGGGTGGGATGGGATGTTTGTATGACTGGGATTATATTTTGGAGAGTAGTCTCTGAGCTTTATTGGTAAAATAATAACAGATAGCTCCAGCTGGAGCATCAATTTTTTTGAAAATTGATAAGTAAGGTCATGGAATTGAACTGATAAAATGATTTAAAGCTTGACTTTCGGGGAAGCCGGGATGGCTCAGTGGGTTAGGCGCTCACTTTGCAGCCCCAGGGACCAAGGATTGAATCCGAGCCTGGACCATGCGGACCCATATGCTGAACTGGGGAGTGCCCCCAGTTCGGTTCTCACCAAGGGTGAGACTCTGGCCCAGTTCCTGCCCTGTGCAGCCCCACGCCCACCTGTGGAATGAAACTATGTGGAAAAACCAATGATGTGCAACTATGGAGACTATTCGGGGCCCTCTTCCTTCTCTCTGTCTCTGTATCTCTCTCTCTCTCTCTGTCAAAAACAATAAAAATAAATAAATCTTAAAGCTTGACTTTTGTGTAAAATCAGAAGTAGCTCTAATGGAATAGAAATAAAAACAGCCTTGTGTTCTTAAGAAAGTCCATTTCAAAAGAACTTTCTTTTTTTTTAAGATTTATTGTTTGAAAGAGGGTGAGGTGGCACGGAGCGGGTTAGGGGGGATCCCAGAGCAGTCTTCATAGTTGTACATCATTAGTTATGACATGGTTTCATTTCACATGGATGGATGTGGGGCCTTGCGTGGCAGGAACTGAACCAGGGCCTCCAGAATGGGAGGCAGGAACCTTCACTGCTGAACCTTCCCAGTGGTTACCAGTTGTGCCACAGTTCTGCACATGGGTTTGCACGGGTTGGGACCAAGAATCGAACCCTGGACCTTTCGATTGCAAGGCAAGCACTCAACTGCTGTGCTATCCTGGCATCCCCAGAAAAGCTGTTACATTCACGGTTATGATTTATTATAGTGGAAGGATACAGTAGAGTTTAGGAGAGAACAAACATAAGCTGCTACTTGTCCTCTCCCAGTGGAATTGCAGACAGCACAATTTCCTCAGGATTGATGAGTGACAGCACATGCAAAGTGTTGCCAACTACGATTGCTTACTTGGGCCTTAGTGCTCAGGGTTTTTAATGGTGGTCAGTCACATAGCCATGAGTGTTCACGCGAATGACCTTAGCTATTTAGTCTCCAGCCCCTCAGAGGTCAGACTGATAAACTGTGTGGCTCAGTATCCCTGGCATATAAAAGCAGGCATTTACCATAAATTATATTGTTAATATAAACAAGTTGGTGTGACTCTGTGTTTCAGAATTTCAAAGATACTCTTTTCAGGAAAGATAGTCCAAGAGCTCAGAGCCTGTCTGTCTCCCAGAAACTGATCAACTAATCCTTTCTTTGGAATGTGCAGGGGTTGAGCATCACAAGCATGCTGAGTTTATTATACACTTTTATGTAGAGGGTGACTCTCTCTATGTATATATTAGTATATCTATGTAAACCCCCCAAATGGAAGTGCTGAGTCAGAGGTGATAAATACATATGTCATTTTGATAGATAAAAGGCAAATTGCAGTTCAGGATCTGTGGATGAAAAAGAGGGAGAAGCTGGAATGGCTCAGCAGATTAAGTGCTCACTTTGCAGCCCCAGAGCCCAAGGATTGAATCCCGGCCCCGGCCCATGCGGATCCATATGCTGAACTGGGGTGTGCCCCCAGTTCAGTTCTTGCCGGGGCCTATGCAGAGGCTTCCAGCCCAGCTCCTGCCCTGCACAGCCCTGTGCCCACCTGTGCAGTGAAACTATATAGAAAATTAATGCTGTCAACTATGGAGACTGCTCTGGCCAGTCCCCCTTCTCTCTGTCTCTCTCTGTCTCTATCTCAGTCAAAAACAATAAAAATAAATCTTTAAAGAAAAAAAGTGGGGGAAGCCGGGATGGCTCAGTGGGTTAAGTGCTCACTTTGCAGCCCCGGGGACTGAGGATCAAATCCCGGCTCCGGCCTGTGTGGACCCATATGCAGAACTGGGGAGTACCTCCAGTTCAGTTCTCACCGAGGTGAGACCCCTGCCCTGTGTAGCCATGCACCCTCCTGTGGAGTGAAACTATGTGGAAAAACCAATGATGTACAACTATGGAGACTGTTTGGGGCCCTCCCCCTTCTCTCTGTCTCTGTCTCTGTATCTCTCTTTCTCTGTCAAAACAATAAAAATAAATCTTTAAAAAAAAGAAAAAGGAGTTCTATAGAAAGTAACCTCATGGGGTGATCCAATCATAAATTCCTAACTGGGCAGGTCATGGGAGTGGTCATGCACCAGGTATATAACTATTTTAGTAAAAGGTTTAGCTATACCTTAAGCAAACCTATCCATTGTTTCTGTACATCTAGCTTAACACACCTTTGAAATGCCTCTTTTCAGACTCCTCAAGATGAAAGAAGAGCACATAATCTTGTTACCTATCCTGTAATCCAATCCCAGCCTTGCTTTCTCCCACCTTCATATAATCGTGCTTACATTCCCTCCTTAATTTCCAAATGCATAAAAGAATATGCAACCTGCTATTCTAGGAAACATTTTTCTCAGTCTGTTGAGAGCTTGCTTTCAGGTGTATCCTCTGGCTCAAATAAATTTTTAGAAAATTCTCTGCAGGTTTGGATGTTCTTATGTCAATAAATTTTGTAACCATTTATAGTCCCACAAGGGGATGTCAGGATAGCTCAGCAGGTTGAGCACTTGCCTTGCAACCTCGAGGTCTGGGGATCAAATCCTGGCCCAGCCCATGCAGACCCATATGCTGAACTGTGGTGCAACTGGTAACCTGTGGGATGGTGTGAAGGTTCTCACCACCTGTGTGGGAGGCCCCCAGTTTGGTTCCCTCCCCACGCAGCCTCATATCCACCTGTGTGGAATGAAACCATGTCACAACTAATGATGTACAACTATGGAGGCTGCTCTGTGCCCCCTTCTCTCTCACTCTCATCTCAAATAAAATGAATCTAAAAAAATGAATGAAACTGCCTTTTATCTATTATATAAAGTCCATTTATTCAGCAAATGTATATTAAGTGCTGATTATATGATAGACACTTAAGATACATTAATAAATAAAAAACAAACAAAATAGATATTATAACCACAGGACCAGCTCATAACAGTCCTATTCTGTTTAATGAGACACTGAGTTGCTTTTCAGAAACAACAGACCAAAACCACAAGTCATGCAGCTGAAGCATGTATAGAGAAGAAGTTGACCTACAACTAACTGCATTTGGAATCAAAGTCTTGCTTACTCCATCTCCATGGAACTGGAGGACCAAGACATAGCAGAACTTGAATGCTGGAACCATTTCAGAAGCCAAGTGTCCCTTGTCCAGGAAGATCTGGTGTTGACACCCCTTTACCATAAATAGCCAAGTTCCAAAGTCCTCCAATTGAAACTTGCTTCACTAGCTCTTCTGCATACCTAATCGCCCTAACCCCTTAAAAACTTTAGCCTAGTCCAGCAAGTGAGATGGATTTGAAACACCATCAGGTCTCCCATCTTCTAGTTGGTGCCTTCTCGATCAATAAATTTTCCTTACTTCAAACTGACATTTTCAGTTTGTCCTTTTGAAGTATCCAGCTTTGGTTTGGTAATCCTTATCTTCAAGGAGACTTCCATGTAGTATTGTCAGACAATAGAGGGTGGAAAGAGATAATCAAATGTGTAAACTACGTAAGAGGTAATAAATAGTATGGAAAACAAAACAGCACTAGGGAATGACAGAGAGATGCAACTTTAAAGAGTGGTCAGGAATGATTTCATCGTGGAAATGGCACCTGCTGGCCTCCCTGCTCTGTGCGGGAGGATTGCAGTTGGCCCCTAGATATGTGTTAAATTAGAAAACTGCCCCTAGGCCTTTAAGATGAGCATATATCCCTCCTTCGTGGAAAGAAGGGGAGTTTCAGTCCACTGTCTCTGCACTGAGCCTTAGGGGTATAGCCACTGTGAGTCTTTACAAGCCAGTTAAGGGCTATTTCTTAGTTCATTATAGTCTTGTGGGCCTCATGGACACAAACCCTGTTGGTTTCCAGAGCTATTATATATTCTCATATATGTATGAGCTATTATATATTCTCATATATATGAGGGCCCATATCTCAGGTGGAAGTCTTAAAAGTTGGTACTCCAGTTGTAGGCTCCAAACATCTCACTCGGGGAGAAGCAGAGGCTGATAGATAGGCACATAAAGGGAGTTGAGCACCAATGTGGACACTAATGGAAAAGCAGAGGCCTCACTCTGCAGAAACGTAGCACAATTCATGAAGGACTTGGGCCTGGTAAGCTCCAGGTAGCAGTGTGGGACAAAGGTCAGGTGCTGGCTTGCCAGATGGCTAGATGGGTGCCCAGTGTGCATATTGGTTATGAGGTGGGTGCCAGGAATATCAGCACAGCTGGGGCGCAGACAGATGTTTTAGGCTTTCTGTTATGTTGCCTCACACTGAAACACGCACTGGAGAAAACATGGTGGCCAACAACTAGTGACAGCTGTGCCCCACAGGCACTTTGTACTGGAAAAAACTTAGGGGCCAAGCAGTGGAGAAGAGAGCCTACTTCCAGGAACTTGGAGAGGGAACCATGCCAGAACCAAAGAAACTCCTTCTTGGTGTCTCTCCAGCACCACCCTCTAATGACAAAGCTTAACATTCTGCCAGTTGGTAAGAAAAATATTTTTTATTGATTTTTTTTTTTTTTTTTAAGATTTATTTATTGTTTTAGACAGAGAGAGATACAGTCAGAGACAGAGAGAAGGGGGAGGGCCCAGAACAGTCTCCATAGTTGCACATAATTGGTTTTTTCACATAGTTTCATTCCACAGGTGGGTGGGGCTGCACAGGGCAGGAACTGGGCCAGGGTCTCACCCCAGTGAGAACTGAACTGGGGGCACTCCCCAGTTCAGCATATGGGTCCGCACGGGCCGGGGCCGGGATTCGATCCTCGGTCCTCGGGGCTGCAAAGTGAGCGCCTAACCCATTGAGCCATCCCGGCTTCCCCAAGAAAAATATTTTTAAAAGAATGATCTGGGGAAGCCGGGATGGCTTGGTGGGTTAAGTGCTCACTTTGCAGCGCCAGGGACCAAGGATCGAATCCCGGCCCGTGTGGAACCATATGCTGAACTGGGAGCTCCCCCAGTTCAGTTCTCTCTCTGTCTCTGTATCTCTCTCTCTATATATATATATATCTCTCTCTGTTAAAAAATAAAAAAATAAAAAAAAAGTTTAAAAGAGCAAAAACATTATAAATTAAAAAGAAAAGAAAGATCTGTTTTTGCACATCAGGTTAATTGGAGCTGAGAGGCAACAGATTCTCTAGTTACCCTGTTTCCCCGAAAATAAGACAGTGTCTTATATTAATTTTTGCTCCCAAAGATGCGCTAGGTCCTATTTTCAGGGGAGGTCTTATTTTTCCATGAAGAAGAATACGGTACACATTTATTGTTGAACAAAAAAAAAGGAAACGGTAGTAGTTGTCATCACAAACCAGCATAACCAGACAAACTGTGAATCCTACAGTATCAAGAATTTCTTGTTACTACCATTATTTCCATGTACAACAATCTATGGTACATTTACTCATTTATTCAATGACAATCATGTCATCATCTTCTGGAACATCATCATAACAATCCAAACCCTGAATTTCCTGGTGAATTTCTTGTGACTCCATTTGTTTCAGAATCAGTGGGGGCCTTATTTTTGGGGAAGTCTTATTTTCGGGGGGATGCCTTATATTTCAGCGAGAGACAAAACTGTAAGTAGGTCTTATTTTGGGGGGATGTCTTATTTTCGGGGAAACATGGTAGTTGTTTTGTTCCACCTCTCCAAGACAGAAATAAGAAGCCAAGAGTATTTAGGGAAAAATTTTTCCTCCTGGAAAATTTGGGTTGGGAAAAAATTACCGTATTTTCTGGCATATAAGACGACCGAGCATATAAGATGACCCCTTAATTTTACAGTTAAAACATAGGTTTAGGGGGAAGCCGGGATGGCTCAGTGGGTTGAGCGCTCACTTTGCAGCGCCGGGGACCAGGGATCGAATCCCGGCCCCGGCCCGTGCGGAACCCTATGCTGAATTGGGAGCTCCCCCAGTTCAGTTCTCTCTCTGTCTCTGTATCTCTCTCTCTCTCTCTCTGTCAAAATAAATAAATAAATAAATAAATAATATATTAAAAACATAGGTTTAGGCCTATATTCGCTGTATAAGACTACCCCCCACTTCCGAGGCTGTAGTCTTATATAGTGAATATAGGCCTAAACCTATGTTTTAACTGTAAAATTAGGGGGCCGTCTTATACGCCCGGTTGTCTTATACGCCAGAAAATACGGTAGACGCATTTTCTATTAAGATACCTCAGATTTATGTTTTGCTAACTCAATGGATGTGACCATACCCTCTGAACAGTTTATTACTATAATCTTCCCTGCATCTTCATGAGACTATTGCTCTAATACCAACCCTTGCTACTTAAGGCATTCTTTTGGACTGCTAAGGGACATGTATAGTTTGCCTCCAGAAGTCTCTGAAATGGATCATTAATAGCACATTAGTTCATTAACCCCAAGGTCTTGTTTTGTCCAAGTGCCAACAATTCAGTGACCAAAATTCTGGAAACTTCACTTAGGCCCATCTGTACATTTACTCATAAAAATCTCATTTTATCAAGAACACTGCTAAGTCAGTTTAACCCCTCGACATATAAATATATCTCAGATATGTCATGTGTTTCTTAAGCCATTGTAAACATTGATGTCTCTGAGATGCACGCAGATTTAATTTGCTTTGAGTACACTCACAAATATTATCAAGAAATAATTATATATATTCCGTGTTAAAGTGTGAATTGTAGAAATAATCCCTTTAAGATGTCTATTTTGAATTTGTACAAAAGTGACACTGAAAGCCAAATGGGGTATTCGAGTGAAAACAGTGAGACTGATATTCAACAAATGCATATGGCTGACTATTCAACAGAAGATTCAAATTCAAGTGAAGGTAGCCCTCCCGATATATGTTCATAAACATGCAAGACCTATATTTATATCAAGCAGTGGTGGTTGTGATTCAGGAGACAAAGAATAGAATTGGGAAGAAAAAATGTTCCAAATATAAAATCATTTACCCAAATTTCTGGTAAAAACATTTTAGTTTTGCAAACACCAGAAGCAAATCCTATGCCTCTTTGTGTTTTGAAACAAGTGTTAAATCATGATTTTTTTGAAATGATAGCCATAGAAACAAATAGATATGCAAGTCAAAAGATAAAGGACCAGGACTCAAAAAAGGACCAGGAGTGGGTCCCACTAACAAGTGATAAAATGAAAGCATACGTTTCGTTATGTATCATAATGTTACAAGTAAAATAATCTAAAATAGATATGTACTGGTCAAAAGGAGCAATATTAGAGACACTGATATTTAAAAAAAACCCACACAATTATGCCTCTCAAAGTTTTCAGACAGAATATGAAAAGCACAGAGCATAGTCAACTATTTGAATAATAAGTTTGAACATTATACACTCTGGATGAAGATGTCACCCTGGATGAGTCTCTGATGAAATTCAAAAGATGGCTGGGGGGGAGGCCGGGTGGCTCAACCCACTCACTTTGTAGCCCCAGGGACTGAGGATCGAGTCCTGGCCCGTGCAGACCCATGTGCTGAACTGGGGAGCTCCCCCAGTTGTTCTCTCTGTCTCTGTATCGCTCTCTCTCTCTCTCTGTCAAAAAAAACCAAAAAAAATATATTAAAAAAAAAAAAAAGATGGCTGGGGTATGTGCAATTTATAGCCACCAAAAGTGCTATATTTAAAATCAAAGTTTACAAGTTATGTGAATCCAATACTGGATATTGCACCCACAAATGTTGAAAAATAAGTAGTATTGCTCATGTAGAATTTCATTTAAGTCATATGTCAAAGGGTTTATCAGAATTCTCCACCCTTTATATTTGATCACCCTTAATACCTAATCAGTTTCCTCACCCACCACCATCCTCCAGGTGATGTCTGTTCACACTGGCTTGCCCTTAGCAAGAATCCTTTTCGGGGGATGCTGGGATGGCTCTGTGGGTTAAGTGCTCACCTTGCGGCCCCGGGTTCCAAGGATCTAGTCCTGGCCTCGCAAGTGTAGACCCATATGCTGAACTGGGGTGTGCTTCCCATGCAGGAGGCCCCCAGTTTGGTTCTCACCCCCAGGTTCAGCCACTGGCTCAAGAGGGCGTGCCTCCCATGCGGGAGACCCCCAGCCCAGTTTCCACCCTGCATGGCCCCTGCCCACCTAGGTGGAATGAAACCATTTTGAAAAACTGATTATGTATAACTGTGGAGACTGCTCTGGGCCCTCCCCCTTCTGTTTCTGTTTGTTAAAAACAATAAAATAAAAAAAATTTTAAAGATTTATTTTTTGGGGAAGCCGGGATAGCTGTGGGTTAAGCACTCACTTTGCAGCCCCGGGGACCGAGGATCCAATCCTGGCCCTGGCCCGTGTGGACCCATATGCTGAACTGGGGAGCTCCCCCAGTTCGGTTCTCACCGGGGTGAGACCCTGGCCCAGTTCCTGCCCTGTGCGGCCCCGCGCCCACCTGTGGAATGAAACCATGTGGAAAAAGATGATGTGCAACTATGGAGACTGCTCTGGACCCTCCCCCTTCTCTCTGTCTCTCTCTCACTCTCTGTCAAAAACAATAAAAATAAATAAATCTTAAAAAAAAAAAATTTATTTTTATTGTTCTTTGACAGAGAGACAGAGAGAAGTGGGAGGGCCCAGAGCAGTCTCCACAGTTGACAGCATTAGTTTTCCATATAGTTTCACTCCACAGGTGGGCACAGGGCTGCACAGGGCAGGAACTGGACCGGGACCTTCCTGCATAGACCCCGGCAATAACTGAACTGGGGGCACACCCCCAGCTCAGCACATGGGTCTACCTGGGTTGGGGCTGGGATTCAATCCTCAGGCCCCAGGGCTGCAAAGCAAGTGCTTAACCCGCTGAGCCATCCCAGCTTCCCCAAAAACAATAAAATAAATCTTAACAACAAAGATGTACATAATAATTTGTAAGGATTATGTGCTCCCTCCAGTTTGAGGTGGGAGGAAACTGGGTTCCTGCCCACTCAAGACCAAGATCACTGCCACTGGGGACAGTTGGGGCAAGAGTAAAAATGCCACAAAACTTTACTGACAATTTGAAGGTAGCTTTTTGATTGGGCATTTGCTTATTCCTACAAATCTTTTGACTATTTTCTAGAGGTACTACGAAATTCAAAAAGCTTGTTTTACTGTTTCTGGGTGGGTAGAGGGAAAACAATAGCTTAAAGATTCCTAGTTCAACATTTGGTGATGTCACTCACAGGAATTATACTTATCACATATTTCCTGCTTCAACAATCCTTACTTTAAAATAAAATTGAGGCCTAGGGAAGTTTTATAAATTCCCCCAAATTACAGAGCTTGTTAATGGAGTTCATATTATAATCCTAATGAAATCTGGCTCTCTTACCATATATTAGGAGCGCACAGTAAGCAGTTAATCAGACGCTTACCAAATATGTAACTAACTGCAAAATTAAGCAAGAAATGGATTGCCTTAGCTTGGGTACTTTTAACAAAATACCATAGACTAGGTGGCTTAAACAACAAACATTTATTTCTCAGTTTTGGAGGCTGCAAAGTCCCAAGATCAAAGTGCTGGCAGATTTGGTTATTGGTGAAGGTCCATTCTCTGGCTTGTACACAGCTGCCTTCTCATTGTGTGCTCTCACGGTCTTTTCTTGGCGCATACACATGGAGAGGTATTTTCTTATAAGGGTACTGTTCCCATCTCAAGTGTTCCACTCTCATGACCTAGTATAAACCTAGCTACCTTCTTAAGGCTCCACCTCTAAATACAGTCACACTGGGAATTAGGGTTTCAACATATGAACTCTGGGGGAACAGAAACACTCAGTCCGTAACAGGGTTTCTTTTTATTCATCCCAACTAAAAATCTTCCTTGAATATAATGATATTACAAAGATGGCTTTAAATTACTTTGTTGAGAATAATCATGCTGAAGGACATGAATCACAATTTGAATAAATGCAAAAGCATACTATGTTTGGAGGCAAAATAAAAATATCATGTCAATATTCCCAGAATTTATACATTTAATGCAATTCCAATTAGAATATCAAAGGGTTGTGCAATTCAAGAAAACTACCTTCATTTACGTCGAAATAAAATTAACTTAGATTAGGCAGTAAAACTAAGAAACAACAAGGGAAACTTACTTTTATGCAGTATCAAAATACAATAAGGCTAATGTTAAACTGTTATCAATATGGCATTAGTATAGAAACAGAAAAATAGATTAATGAAACTATAACAATAGGTCCTGGTATAAATGAAACTACAAGGTAGTTTCAACTGACTGAGGAAAGGATCATATGGGTAAATGATTACATAGCAGTCTCAGTTGAATAGGAAATGGTGGTACCAATAAAGCATTAAGAACAGGACTTTCCCAATGACCCATGTCTGGAAAGATGACTTTATATTTATTTACCTTTATACCAGTTTCCTTGAGGAAAATACCTGTGTAAATCTTTCATTGTAGAATTTATCTGGATGAGGCGCGCTGAGTTGGCACGTAGACATTGATAGCTGATGTGACTAAGGTGTTTTAAGTCTTGGGAAATCAATGGTGACTTCCCTGTGCTTAAGTGGATATGTTTTACAAATAAGCGTGCCCCATTTGATAGAGGCATACCATGCAGATGCACTGGTGGGTTATCGTAAAATGTCCTGGATGAGAATGTTTCCCAATACTGAGGTGAACTACACCCATTTTGACGTCTTCCTTGTGCAATGTTGAAGTCCTGGAAGCTGTGCTTACTTGGGTAGTTGCAAATTGTCTGATGAACATAATATAAAGGTGTTTTCTTGTTTTTGTCAGGAGCCAGCTGCTAATAAAGCTAATGCAAGGTTAAAGCCTATTCTGTTTATTGGATTGTTAGTTCAAATCTATGATTGTTGCTGGTGTCAGCGCTGTCTGATGGTTGAACATGATGGATTACTTTAATGTATGGTGCTTGTATAACAGAAATCCATCTGGAAGAAAATAACATTGAACCTTTTATATGACTTTAAAAATTAAGTTCTAGGGGAAGCTGGCTGGGACGGCTCAGTGGGTTAAGTGCTCACTTTGCAGCCCCAGAGCCTGAGGATCGAATCTCAGCCCATGCGGACCCATGTGCTGAACTGGGCTGTGCCCCCAGTTTAGTTCTTGCGGGGCCTCTGAGGTAGGCTCCTGGCCCTGTTTCTGCCCTGCGCAGCCCCACACCCACCTGTGGAGTTAAACTATATGGAAAAATAGTGCTGTCAACTATGGAGACTGCTCTGGTCCCTCCCTCTTCTCTGTCAAAAACCAATAAAAATAAATCTGAAAAAAAAAATTAAATTCTAGATGAATTAAATATTTACATATGAAAAAGAAATAAGCAACTTGCAAGAAACCCTAAGAAATAATATATACAACCTAGAGATTAAATATCTTCTTAACTGATCCATAAGCTTAGAAAAAAATTAATACGTACTTGGTTATATTGACATTTCAAAATATGTTCCTAATGTCTAATATATAAAGAAGTCTTCAAAATTGAGAAAAAGACACATAACTCAATAATCAAAATTTACAAAGGAGCAAATCAAGGAGAGGTGAGGTTTATACTTATCAGACAAGCATGAATTTGAGTAAGTACAATACCATCTATTGTAGGACTAGAGAAAACTTGTTTTTAAAAATGACTGACAGCATCTTTAAAAATTTTAAAAAGTATATAGCCTTTGATATGTCTAACAATCTCTTGTCTGTAATCTACCCCAAGCAATAAAAATACCTAAAATATAAGGGCCGATTACAAAGTTGTCTGCGGTGACAGTAACAAGCTGAATCAATAGGGGGGTGGCTGAATAAATTTACAATACACAGTATCATAGAATACTGTGCAGTGATTACTCATCTTACTTTATCTCACCATTATAATTATTCTTGTTGCTGGATCTTGGCACTGCCAATTATAGGCAGCAAAGGCAGTCTTAGTTTGGTCTGAATTAAGAGCTTCCAGTTGTTCTGGTTACTTCAAAGGTTCACAAGTACAAGGGCAGAACACTTAAGAATGAGAGAATGTTTGATGAGGAATGGAAGGTAACAGAACTTAGATTCAGGTAGATATACGCATGTTATTTGGATATATTACCTCAAAAAATCAGCTCCTGGCATTTAAAATCTTATCTCGACTAACCTTCAAAAATACTAATAACAAGCAACGCAGTGCTATAAGTTATATTAGCATTTTGTTAAGAGTTTAAAAGAAATTGATATATTTGAAACCAATCTAAGGTTTAAATGTTACATACTCATTTTTCACTTCAAAAAGAACACCAATAGCTTTCTACATGTCAAGTTATTGTGAAAAGGGATCAAGTATCCCTTTCAAAACTCCCCCCAAAAGATTTGCTTCAAATAAAATACTGTTTAGGTCTGACATCTCACTTTCCAGCACACTTTGCCCCCAAGAACACAAACAAATAAGAGGCGTGTGGGGTGGAGATTGATTGTGTCTGGCAGAATAGAGAAAATTACTCTGAGGCTGAAATACAAGAGTGGATATTTACTCAGTGGCATATTAAAACAATTTAAGAGTAACATGGTTTCCTCATTTTAAAAATGTCTAATTTCTAGTGCCAATACTGTTCATACGGAATATTAAGTTTTCTAATAAATATTTCCTTAAAAACAAATTCTTTCTACCATATCTGTGCACATATTAAATATGATCATTGAATGTATGTGATTCAACCAATCTGTTGAAAAATTATGCTATAACTTCTAATAGAGAACACACAGATTAGTAATTGACTTGTGAGAATAAGTTTAAATAACTGGATCTGTTAAGCTACCATCCCAATTTTTAAAATTATTTCATATTTTAAAGATATAACTTTAGAAATACTTTCTATAAGATATTAGCATTTGAGGATGAGTTCATTTTAACATGTACTTTATGTACAGCTTCCCCACTATTATATTTTTTAATTTTCAGAAATTTAGAAGAAATAAAACACAAAAAAATAACCACAATATATCACCACAACCCAGAATTAACTAACATTTTGTTATGTTTACCTGGAATTGTATTTCTTTTTAATAAGAGACATTTAGATACAAAAACTGAAGTATCTACCATGTTTGATCCCTTTTCTCTTTCACCCTCTTTCTAGCAGCAACAACTTTTGAGAACTTAGTGTATATTTTCAATCCATTCTTCATAGTTTTACACAAAAATGTTCATTCATAACCAATGCTTAATACTAGTGTTGGTTACTGGTGATTTAATTTAAGTCCACACAGGTTTCATTATATTATTTTCATATTTCTTTACTTGACTTTTCAGATCTTTCCTTGTTAACAGAGATTTAATTTATTGTACTTAACTACTAGAGAATATTCTGTGTGAATAATTCATGCTGCAATAAACATAAAGGTACATGACTCCCTCAGTACATGTATCACTTTCTTAGGTATATGTATATATACTCAAGAGTGAGTATTTTGGGATATATTTTAGAAATTCTTTCCTACTCCAAGGTTTTAAAAACATTCTCCTATAAAATTCTTGTATTACAAAGCTTTGCTTTTTGCATTCTACTCTTCAATATTATTGAATTTCATAATAAATAAGTATTTTGATGTATGATGACAGCAAATACCTAATATTTTTTCCACATTAAGAGCCAATTACTGAGACCTTTTTTGGCTCATCCATGATTTGATTTCCCTACCAACCTATGATACCACCTCTATTACCATTTCCTCATAAAGGCATGCATGTTCCTGAACACAATATTCTATCACAATCTTTTTAAAATGACTTCATCAAGAATAATTGATTATGCATATAGCAAAACATACAACAAAAAATGACAAATTTTTTTTAAATTACAGATCTTTACACTTCTCATCTTTGTCCTAATGCATCAAGTAGGCCTTCCATAACCATGTTGATTATTGTCCATGACTAGATCCTCACTTCAATGAAAATGTTTCTGTAAGTACAGCATTAACAATGTTTGTTATGGGGGTTCCAGGAGTATAAGATTTCATGACAGTATACTTTTATTCAAAACCTCAGTATTTTGAGTTCTTGATTTTCCACATTCATGTCACTTTATTATAAAGTAAATTTTCTGCTACACTATTAAGTATGAATTATGTTGAAGGTCTTCCTGAATTCAAGGCATTCATAGTGCTTTAATGGGTATGAATTCTCTGGTGTCTAATGTGATGTGACTTCTGGCTGAAAGCTTTCCCACATTCACTACACTGATAAGGCTTTTCTCCAGTATGGATTCTCATATGTAGAGCAAGAGTTGAGAATTGAGAGAAGGCTTTCCCACATTCATTACAACCATAGGGCTTCTCACCTGTATGGCTTCTCATATGCACAGTAAGGGACGAGCTTTGACAGAAAGCTTTCCCACATATTTTACATTCATAAGGTTTATCACCTGTATGAATTCTCACATGTACAATAAGTGATGTGATTCGAGAGAAGGCTTTTCCACATTTATTACATTCATAGGGTTTCTCACCTGTATGAATATTGTGATGTTTAATGAGGTATTGCTTCTGTCTAAAGATTGTTCCACATTCATTACATTTATAGGGTTTCTCTCCAATATGAATTTTCTCATGCTCAGTGAGATTTGATTTGCCACTGAAGGCTTTCCCACATTCCTTACATATATAGGGTTTCTCTCCTGTATGACTTCTCTGGTGTCTAATGAGGCTTGACTTCTGAATGAAAGCTTTCCCACACCCCTTACACTCATAAGGTTTCTCGCCAGTATGTATTCTTTGATGAATAATGAGGTTTTCCTTCTGGCTGAAGGCTTTTCCACACTCATTACATTTAAAGGCTTTCTTTCCACTATGAATATTCTGATGTTTAATGAGGTATTTCTTCTGGCTGAAGGTTCTTCCACACTGATTACATTCAAATGGTTTTTCTCCCATATGAATTTTCTCATGCTCAGTGAGATATGATTTGCCATTGAAGGCTTTTCCACATTCTTTACATGAATATGGTTTGTTTCCAGTGTGATTTCTCTGATGTTTAATAAGGCTTGGAATCTGAATAGAAGCTGATTTCTCTTCAGTATGATGTTTCTGATGAGAAATGAAGTTCCCCTTCTGGCTGAAGGCTTTTCCACTCTTACTACATTTATATGGTTTATTTCCTGTATGACTTCTCAAATGTAGAGTAAGGGATGAGACTCGAGAGAATACTTTACCACATTCAGTACATTCATGTGATTTCTCTCCACTATGCATTTTTGTATGCTCTATAAGGTTTTGCTTCAGGCTAATGGTTTTTTCACATTCATTTGATTCATAAGGTTTCTCTTCAGTATGAATCTGATCATGCTGAAGGATCTCTGATTCAGTATGAAAGCTTTCTAACATTCTTCTCATGTAGATATTTTTTCCAAGACTTCTTTATTATCTCTTGACATGTGACATAGATAAAAGCTTTACCATTCATTAAATTCACATACTTTCTCTCAAATATTAACTCTCAGGTTATCTAATGAAGTTGAATTCATGATGAAAATCATTTTACAATGATTATCCTGAGATTAGATGATCACAAACAGGATGAAATATAGCAATCTCATTATATTCTTAATGGTTCTTTGTTAGCTTCTCTCATATTTAAGTGTAAATTATTTTCCAAACTCTTAAATTGAGTCCAGTACATATAGGTACAGTCTTAAGATAAAAGTCTGTAATTAGAGGAAGTACTTTTCTGTTTCCTAAATTTTCTGAGTTTTTCTTGGCTGTATTTTCATGGAGAATGATGAGACTTAACTCATAAGTCTTTCAGGTTGTGTCTTTATCTATTTATAAATTTCTCAGGCCTCTTCTAAAAGGGAGCATAAAAAAAAATTATCACTGAGGAGTTAACCACTATAAAACAATTAGTTCCCAGCATGTAGCAAACATCAAATAAAGTATTAATAGCTATAATCATCATCATTAACACTTACAAATTTTTCCACTATTATTTTAAAAATTCAGAAATGTTATAAAATAGACTTTTTATTTCAAACCTACTCTTTCAATATAAAAAGCTTAAATACAAATGACATTCATGGGTGCATATAGCTTAAATTGCTTTTAAATATAAACTTGCACGCTTCATAAATTAGTAAAATAAGAGAAAACATAAAGAACAGGTGACAGAATGAAAGGCTAAACAGAATGAAAGGCTAAATTGGGAGAGCCTAAGATGAAGAGACAAAAAAGTTTTCAATAGTATTTAAGAGGATGTGTGGTTAAATAATACAAATGTGCTATATGATGACACTGGTCAATGATGGACCGTATATATAATTGTCATCCTATAAACTTACAAAAATATGCATGTGTGTATATATATGTAGACGTGTGTGTGTGTGTGTATGTATGTATGTAGTAGTCTATACCATCTAGGTTTGTGTAAGTACTCTATGATGTTCATAGAAGGATGAAATTGCCTGACATATTTCTCAGACTGTATGTCTACCATTAAGCGGGATGAGGTTCTATTTCTTTCTATACCTTCCTTCCACTTCATTAAAATGACAGTAGGGAAGCCGGGATGGCTCACTGGATTAAGCGCTCACTTTGCAGCGCTGGGGACCAAGGATCGAATCCTGGCTATGCGGACCCATATGCTGAACTGGGGAGTTCCCCCAGTTCAGTTCTCTCTCTGTCTCTGTATCTCTCTCTCTCTCTCTCTCTGTCAAAAACAATAAAAAAAATAATTAAAAAAAATTAAATTGACAGTAAGGGGATAAAGGGGAGCACATACTTATAAAAACTAAAAGGTGGAAAAGACATCAATAGATGAAAAATACAAGGAACTTTTCAAAGAAAAAAAAGTTTTCAAAGAACCGTTAATTAGAAAAACTCACTGGCTTAAATAAAAAGCCAACAGATGAGGATGATGTCTAGAAGCAAAGCAATTTGTGACACAGATGTCAACAGAAAGGCTCTATAACTGAAAAGAATGGGTGAGAGTGGAAGGTGAAGCTTAACCCTCTTAGTGTTACCTTCTGCCAGTGGTACCAGGGAGAAATGCAAAGGGTATTTAATGGTCTACATATGAGCCAATATATCAGCCCGCCGCCACACTATTTGCCCAAGATGCAAAAGCCGATATATCAGCCTGTCGCACTAAAAGAGTTTATTAAATACAGTGATTATCAAAAGAGCAGCTGAGACACTCAATTATTCTAGCTGGAAGGAAATAGTAATTTATTATCCAGACAAAGTATAACAGAATCTTCAAATTGGGTGATACAGGCAAAGTAGATGAGAGTACCATACTGAAAAGAAAGGGATGAATAAAAGTTTATATATAGAATAGGGTACCAACTCCTTTGGACTCCAGAATGCGCTGATGGTTGCCAGGTGCCAAATGACAAAAAGGTTCTTTTCTAAAAAATGAGAAAACTTTGAGAACAACTATTGATACTGGTATTTGCATTCATATAAAGGAAATACCCGGCTTTCAGACTGAATGCTGCACAGTGAAGCCCACTATTCTACAAGTCCCACCTATGCACACAGAGATTGCAATAATCTTTCTGGTCCTAATGTTAATATTAATATAGCATTGAAGATCATAAAAATTTGATTAACACCCTAACATGAAAGATAGATCAAAAACAAAAAGGAAAAAAGAACAAGGCAAGAAACAGAACACATACATGTAGATGATACAATATTATAATTAGTATCACAGAAAATTAAGAGATTATATAGGAATAAAATATTAGAGTTCTATAAAGAAGGGCTTTTGAAAATAAATAATATGATGTGGACCTTAAAAATTTAATATATTGGGAAAGCTGGGATGGTTCAGCAGGTTAAGTGCTCGCTTTGAAGCCCTGGGGACCGAGGATCGAATCCCGGCCCCGACCCATGCGGACCCATATGCTGAACTGGGGTGTGCCCCCAGTTCAGTTCTTGCCGGGACCTATGTGGGAGGCTCCCGGCCCAGTTCCTGCCCTGCGCAGCCCTGTGCCCACCTGTGAAATGAAACTATATGGAAAACTAATGTCAACTATGGAGATTGCTCCAGGCCCTCCCCCTTCTCCTTCTCTCTCTCTCTCTCTCTCTCTCTCTCTCTCTCTCTCTCTCTTTCTGTCTGTCAAAAACAATAAAAAAATAAATCTTAAAAAAAAAAAAGGAAGATTGGAAGGAGGGGAGAAATGAATAACAAGAGTAATGACTAAAAAATTAGTGTATTAATGGAGGAATCCAGGAGGTTCAACATCTACTAAAGGAGTTCCAGAGAAAACATAAAGAAAAATAAACAAAGAAAATTTTATGAATTTCATCTTTCATATTAGCATGTTGATAATGTTTAAAATTGATTAAATAAAAAATAGCTAAAATAGTTATATAAAATGTGGGAATAAACACCAGTAAACATAGTTTTTTTTGTTTTTTGTTTTAGTTGTTTTTGACACAGAGAGAGAGAGAGAGAGAGAGAGAGAGGAGAGAGATACAGAGACAGAGAGAGAACTGAACTGGGGGAACTCCCCAGTTCAGCACATGGGTCTGCACAGGCCAGGGCCGGGATTCGATCCTTGATCCCCGGCGCTGCAAAGTGAGCGCTTAACCCACTGAGCCATCCCGGCTTCCCCAGTAAACATAGTTAAATGAGTGAAAGTAGTTACCTTTATGGAATAGGAACTGTGGATGAGGAAGAATGGAGCAAACATAGCTATATTTCTATTTGACTTTTAAAAACTCTTATTCATTATACCTACACAAAGATGTCCTAGAAGACTTGGGCATTTTTAGTATATGCACTGCCAAAGTGAACACAACCTGAACCTTTTAACTTGAATCAATCTATAATTGTATAATAACTATAGACAGTGCATTTTATCTAGTTGCAATTAAATTTTTCATGAGCTAAAAAACAAAGTATACATACATTTAATGAAACAAAGAAAACAGGCCAAATCTGATATACTGCAGTATTTTGATTATTGATACTATCATTTCTGGATACAGAAGCTGTCATTGCCATCAATTTGTTTTATTTTTTTTCTTTCATTATGCCTGATAAACTGGCACCCAAGCTCTTCTCTTATAAAGATTCCTTTTCTTGGTCTCTCTCTAAATTCTTTCTTTTATAATTGTTTTCCAATCTACTAGCTGGACAACTTCAATTTTATCCTGACCTATAACTCTCAAAATTTTATTCTCATTTTCTTATAAATCATTGCAAGAACTGACTCTGCTGTCACTCATATCAATGCTATAATTTCCATAATGGGGGAGGGGAGGGGGAACACTTCCTTACTACATTCCATAAGGAAAAATTCACACAACTTGAATCATAGACTTCAACATAAGTTTTAAAACTATTAAAATAAAAGAAATAATGGTAAAATAGACTTCATCAAAATTAAAAATGAATGCCTTTCAAAACCAGTTAAGGAAACAAAAAGGAAAGCCACAGACTGAAAGAAACTCATAAGGGGCTTATATCTAAAATACATAGAGGGAAAGCTGGGATGGCTCAGCGGGTTAAGCGCTCGCTTTGAAGCCCCAGGGACCGAGGATCGAATCCCGGCCCCAGCCTATGCGGACCCACATGCTGAACTGGGGTGTGCCCCCAGTTCAGTTCTTGCCAGTGCAGCCCTGTGCCCACCTGTGGAATGAAACATATGGAAAACCAATGTCGACTATGGAGGCTGCTCTGTGCCCTCCCCCTTCTCTCTGTCTCTGTTTCTCTCTGTCAAAAATCAATAAAATAAATCTTAAAAAAAAATAAAATAAATAAAATAAATAAAATACATAGAAATCTTGAAACTCAATAATAAAAAGATAATCTAGTTTTTAAAATGGGCAAAGGACTAGAATAGACATTTCACAATAAATAAATGACAAGATACATAAATGGCAAATAAACACATTAAATGAAGTTCATCTTAACTAGTAATCAGGGAAATACACACTAAAACCCCAGTTAGATATGCTATACAATCATTAAAATGGTTAAAGTTAAAAGGCCTGCCAATCCAAGTGTGCTATCATGAAGCAACTGTAACTCATACGTTGTTGGTAGAAATGAAAAATTGTACAGACACTTTGGAAAACAAGTTGAGAAAATTTTATAGTTATATACATTTTCTATTCTACCCAGCAATCCCACTCTTAAGACATTTATTCAAGAAAAAATGAACACATATGTTCACACAAAAACCTGTATGTAAATATTCATAAAAGCATTATTCATAATAGCCAGAAAAATGAAAAAAAATTATAATTTGGTGAATAGACAAATTATGTCCACAGTATGTAACACTTATCAGCAAAAAAAGGAAACATTCATATATATAACATGAGCTAATCTCAAAATGGAAAACTAAGTCAAAGAAATTAAATGCAAAAGATTATATAATGGATCACTACATTTATATGAAATTCTAGAAAAGGCAAAGCTATAGTGACATAAGATTAGTGGTATCATAAGGATGAAGGAGGGGTGTAGCTCAACTATTAAAGGGCACAAGGAACTGATCTATATCTTGATTTTCTTGACTATATATAAGACTATATTCATCTCTTGGTATCCACGGGGTATTGGTTCCAAGACCACCCCCATCACCATCCCAACCCTCGCAGATAACAAAATCAATGGATGCTTAAGTCCCTTATATAAAATGGTACAGCATTTGCATATAACATATACACATCTTCCCATATACTTTAAATCATATCTAAATTACTATTCATACCTAACACAGTGTAAATGCTATGTAAATAGTTGCTACACTGAATTGTTTAGGGAATAACGGCATGAAAAAAGTCTGTACGTGTTCAGTACAAATGCAACCATCGTAAGCCTAACTATAGGTATACCTCAAATATATTGCAAGTTCCAGAAAAATGCAATAAAGTACCACAATAAGGTGAGCCACACAACTTGAGTGGTTTCCTAGTGCATGTAGAAGTTGTTTACATTACACTCTAGACCAGGGGTGGCCAACAAGTCGATAGCGGTGGACTGGTCGATCGCGAGGCCAATTTTGGTCGATCGTCGATCGCTCGCAATGTCTGGGGTGGAATTCTGTGTACCATGGACTTTGAAGCGATTGTAGAAGACAAAACTTTCTAGCAATAGTTTAATGCATTCTGGGAATTTGCCAAGGTCATAAATTCCTAGAATTCTGACAGCCTGACACTGTGATCTCCGCTCACCCAGACAATACATTTTGACTTATGTGTTACACTTGTCACCGGATGCAACACGTGAACGCAACAGTTATGACTCGATTCATCGAAGAACACAGTCAGTTAGCTTAAATATTTGGTAGTGTCATACGGTAGCTTCTTTTCTTTTGTATTAACAGTATTATCATCAATCAATATTATTTATCCTTGGTGACCACGTTGAGTTTCAATTGTTCTTCTGTTTAAAATGTAAGTACCTTTTCTTTGTTTTAAATTAAATTGCTCTTCTTACCTATCTATTTACTTGATAAGTGAGCATTCTCGGCAACAGATCTCTAAACTGCGGTCATTACACTGAGAGAAAAATAAGGAACAGTATTACAAATATATTAGGAATAACAGTAATTCTATTTAAATTAAGAAGTCAGTATTGTAAACCATAATAAATATATTGTAACTTTAACATACTTCTTGTAAATTTGAATATATCTATATTAGATTTTAATATACTTGTATTGTTGTCCCCAATCGTAATATGCAGTATTGTTATTATTTCTCTCAAAGTAACGGAGATAATTGCCGCAGTTCATGAGTTTTTGAATTTTCTAGGAAAATATTTAATTCAATATTCTTTAAATTGTCATATTTCTTTGCATTCTAGTATACCCATGAACATGAGTAGTAAACCGAAAAAATCAAAAACTTATCACTTCAATGAAGAATGGGAACTCGGGCGAAGTTGGGATGGCTCAGTGGGTTGGGCGCTCACTTTGCAGCGCCGGGGACCCAGGATCGAATCCCGGCCCCAGCCCGTGCGGCCCCATATGCTGAACTGGGGAGTTCCCTCAGGTCAGTTCTCTCTCTGTCTCTGTATCTCTCTCTCTCTTTCTCTGTCAAAAACAATATAAATAAATAAATAAAATAAACTTAAAAAGAATGGGAACTCGATTACTTTTTACAATGGTGAATGATAAATGTTGTTTAATATGCCTTACCTCGGTAGCCATTGCTATAAAGGGTAATCTGGAGAGACATTTTTTAGCTTTACATAACAAGTATCAAACAGATTATCCACCAAACTCTGAACTGAGAAAACATAAAGTTAGGGATCTTAAAACTCAATTAATAAATCAACAAAGCGTTTTTAAAAAGCCAAGGTTGAAGTCACAAGCAGTAACTACTGCATCATTCAAAGTAAGCTATCTCTTAGCAAAACAATGTAAGCCATTTTCCAACAGTGAATTTGTGAAGGACATTTTTTTGGTAATGTCAGATTCACTTTTTAACGATTTTAAGAACAAGAGTGAAATTGTTGCTGCAATTCAAGATCTACAATTGTCTCGAAACACAGTGATGCGACAAATTGAAAGGATGAGTGGGAATGTAAAAGAGCAGTTATATAATGATATTAATAGATGTTCTTGTTTTTCCCTTCAGTGTGATGAATCGACAGATATAAGTGAT